>DWDX01002409.1:0-15318 GCA_018245675.1 Agara michaeli
AATTAGTTGGTGAGTATTCGTTAGTAACAGGACTGCAGGAATGGGACTGTTAGTAAAATTAGTCCAGTTAGTGTTTGGTAGTGTAAGTGCAGTTAGTAATCGTTAGTATCTCCCCTATCAGAGGTCGGTAACAAATGCGTCACTACTCTTGAGGGCTGAGATGGTCGCCTCTGGTATACGCGTGGACCGGCATACACACCCTTCAAACCGAAACACAAATTGTAATAATAACAATTGCTTCACGGCAGAAATAGGTGTGGCGGTGATACTTCCCCGGGCGAACCGCATACAGGTTCTACCACCTATGATTTAAACGTATTTTCCCGTGGAAATGAGACAATTTTACGCGCAACAAATTCACTTATATCACTCTCCGGGCCTTAATCTATCTCCATAGCAAGAATCAAATTCACTGTTGCTCCAATTTCTCGTGAAAGAAGAACAAAGAAACAAATACACTTGAGCATTTATATATGGACATGTAAGGTAATTGGTACTACTTCACACCATCTAAGCTGCATTAATCATAATAAAGTTTACATCGAGAGAAACGGTCATTTGAGTAAGATTCATGGCAATTTTATTGTCTTCTTATTGAAAGCGAAAACCGGAACAATCTTATAAGTGTTATTGTCTAAACGTACCTACATATTTTTAATTTCCTAACTGTGCGTTACAAATACTTATAAGCAAATAAAACGTAGTACTTGTGAAGTCAACACCCACATTGAGTTTCCGCTGTCCTAGATATCAGGGATACACCCACAAGACTTGTACAAGCACCCAGGGCTAAAAATAGAAATTATAATTCATAATTCCCGTAGCTGCACGGTTTTATTACCAGATAAGAGTAGCTAACGAACAGGCAGCGGTCATGAGTGGCTGCTACCATCAATGAGCATCACTTAGGTAACGCGAATAGGACTTTAAGAATAGGATTATTTTATGTCAGATAGGCGTTCGGTGTTCTATGTTAGTTAGTATCGGGGAATACAGCATCGTGGTTTAGGACTGCTATTAAATCTAGTGCAATTAGTATTAGTATTACAGTAGGAGACATACTCGTTACTACAGTACTCCTGTGAACTGCGTGGCTAGTGTTAAGCATCTGCAAGATAGATTGAGAATGATAGTGTGTCATCCTCCAAAAAGCTGTAATCAATTTTTGTATTTTGGTCGTGTTTAGCATCAAATCGTTGGTGAGATTATTTCTTCTTATATTGGACCTTGTCTACTTTTATTGTTGTCTACATTTTAAAACGAAAACCGAGGGCAACGGTCTTTTAATGTTGTATTAAAAATATAAGACGATCCTTATTACCGTTGTAATTAAATGTCTTATATTTTTTCAAATGTTAACGATTTGTTAACTGTTTATTATTATGTAGGTAATATAAAATGACTGCCCATATCGCACTAAAACTTTCCCAGACATCGTTATTGTAATAAATAATACGTACAATATCAATATTTGTTATTTACACATAAACGGACAAACTATTAAGCTACGAAAATAAAGACAAAGACATTTATTTGCTCAAATATGAGCACATTCAAACACTTTACAGAAATGTTAGATAAATGAATATTTTGCCTTTTAATGACTTAAATAACATCTCCTATATACAAATGACTTCTCCGATCGACGTCGAAGAAGACTTACAAATAGGAATCTTAATATAATTTATAAATAACGCCTAAATCCCTCTCACTATGAGAGGAGACCCGGTCCAGCAGTGGACCAACAAAAAGGGTCGAAAAAAAATAAAAAAAATAAAAAAAAAATTTAAAAAAAATTAAAAAAATAAATAACGAGCTCAGCGGCAACAGAAATCAAAAACTACGATCAAACCTCGTTCCGCAACTGATGCATTTTCAATTTTTAATTCGGATCACTAGCTTGTTATCTCTAGACGAGAATAATAATTCTTAAACCAACTTCATTAAATATTATACGGATTGGTCACAATCACACAACAAAGGCGGTATTACAAACGGAGGTACTTTGGTGACATTCTTTAGTCCTCCTGCGGGTGAGACACGTCGAGAGAGTGTAACGTAAACAAGATTGGCGTCATAACCTTTTTACCATATTTATATCTCGATTCTTGCAATATCCTTCACGCAGAGATAACCTGTATCATCATTATCTATTGATAGCAATTCACTGATGAAATCAGAAAATATGCCGCCGCTTAACAGTAAAAAAGTGTACGACTCAATAGGAAACACGAGAAGAAACGCAATGTCTTGGTGCGATGTTTCGAAAGATCCAAATTCAAAGTTTTGCGTGAAAAAGCTATTGTCTATGACGAAGTTGACGCATTAATGGACACCTCTAATTGTGAATCTACTTGAGGTCTCAACATGACATAGTCTGTCACCGCTAATGGTGGCTTCAAATGGTGCGCGATTTGAGACCGACGTAGACCAGCCCACACTATTACAACAGTGTCATATGTGGAAATATAGGCAAGGCGGCATCTTCAAAGGGTCTCTATTATTTTGCATAGTGGAATGACAGTGGGATTGAATGTCAAGACCGATTTAAACCGATACGGACAAGTGATCGCAAGCCGTTCAGGAGTAACCCACAGAATCCGGTGGAAAATCTAACTCACGAAGTCAGCATTTTAACGGAGAAACCCGGCGTTGGAGACTGAAACCCAAACCGCGAGCCTGTCACAGCTTTCCCTATAAATAATGCAAGTATTCTTCGTAAAAGACATATATGAGATATCAAAAAAATCTGCTGATAAAGATAGAGACGATTTCACACATGACTTTGTCACTTCTCAAAGTGAAAAATACACTAGAGTGCGATTACTGAACCGAAAAGATATTGTGGATTTGCTATTTAATAATCATTAAATTAACTGAATTATTATTTAATATGTAAAACATAATATGACTAAAATACATAGCTACTATACATTTCTTCGACCCTTTTATTGTTTCACCGCTGGACAAGTGTCTCCTCTCATAGTAAGAATGTATTGGATATATCAAGTTCAAACTGACTTCATCCCGCGCATATATATCATACGTATAATAACATAAAAGTTATTATACATATAAACCTTCCTCTTCAATCACTCTATCTATTAAAAGAAACCGCATCAAAATCCTTTGCGTAGTTTTAAAGATTTAAGCATACATAGGGACATAGGGACATAGGGACTTAGAAAGCGACTTTGTTTTATACTATGTAGTGATAAGGTACGAGTAGATACATACACTCAAAGAAAGTCATGTTTTAGATGTCGTATCGTCATCATTAGTATCATGGGTTTGCACTTATATAGATATCGTTTAACGTAGTGTATGTTATAAAATGACAGCAGTGATAGTTTTGTGCGTCAAATTCAGCCTCCCCTTTCGGGGGTCTGGGTTCGAACCTGGCGCGGTCCAGCAGTGGACTAATAAAAAAGGTGAAAGATGTCATAAAATATAGTGACATGTTATGTTATAAAAGAACCATCTCATTTAAGAGGAGACCCGTGGGCTATATTTATAGGTATATAAAAGTTCAATGTGACTTACAAACGGACCCTAGGGTCAACGCACAGAAACCGAAACCGATGATGAAATTGGAATCCTCAAATTTTGTAGATATGGTTTTTATATCCGAGTAGCGAAAGTGAGCACTACTTAAGAGAGGAAAATTTCTATGTTACGAAATGTTAGTATTTATCATTCTAAATTATAATTACTACTGAACTCTAACTGACTATTCTTAAGGACGTTTGTTTGTAAAAAGTAACTATGATATCACCCGTATATAAAGTAAATGTAACCTATGTACCACAATATAACTGCTTCTAATAAAAGTCTTATCTTTAAAACAAAACTCAAATTAGTTACAAAAACGTATGCGAGCATTTATTGATTGTCTTATAACAAGCTAAATTGTAAAAATAATAATATTAACAAAAGGAGAAAATAAAGTTATAGTTAAATAAATTAACTAATGTTACTTTATCGAAACAACAAGCCATTTGTAGGCAAAAATGCAAATAAATATACTCTATAATTACTAAATACCTATTAAACAAACTAGTTACGTAAATCATGTATGACGCCTTATGGCACTAATATATAACAAAAACAAGTGAGTTAATAACTAATTAAACTATTCAGAAAATAGATTTTATTCATACCTGTTTAAGAAGAGCCGCGGGAATATTCGTCATCCTTTATTTTTATTATCACAGATTATTTTAACATTTTCACTTGATTTATTCCATTTAATCCGAATTTGAATTTTACTTAGCACTAAACGCGACGACTTTGAGGAATGGCAGACCGGCATATTACTGCACTGGTCGCCGCATGAACTTGAGATCAACAACAATTAGTCTTACGCGCATTGTATACATTTTTTGGTACCCAATACAATACGTTGTGGTAAATTACAGGTAAATGATATATGAGCTTATTACTTAAATTGATATGTCAAGAATATAAAATAGTACATAGAACAATAAGTAGTTCAAACATTTTTAGTTTGATAATAGAATGAAAAATGTTAATCATAATTACACTGAATCCACTTTAAAATGAATACAAATTTGTATCTGCCAAAAAATATGTTTAAATGTTTAAAAATAATGTATTAATAAGTGCTTTTATTTGTATTTATTATAATGTATTTTCCGGTGTACCATATTATCGAATAAATAAATAATTAAGGAAATAAGTTAAAATATTAATTAACGAAATACATATCATATCAGTATGTACAACAGTTGAAATTTAAAAATATCAAGCTATTAACCGTGTAAAAAAAATAGAATTAAACATTTATTAAAACTAAAACCAAATAACAAAAAAAAAAATACCTGTTTGAGAAAAGCCGGCGAAATTTTCGTCATCGCTTACGTTAAAATGTGCACTTATACAACAAAAACAGTTCAAAAACAATGTCGTGAACCGGACCGCTCTACGGGGGATGACCAATAACAAGTGACAGGCTGGTGTTAGCCGTCCACGTCGACTGTACACAGCCTTCTGCAAATTGTTCCCGAGTTAAGATTACGTGCTAATAAAAAATGAGTTCAGCCATCTCACATGACAGCATCACATGAGATACCAACTCAAAACTGATAGCAATCCACAAGGATAGCACAAACATTATCGACAGCAAATAAGGTATTGTACTCATTGTTAACTGTTTACACTAAATATACGCAAAAATTACTGAAGCGAGGGCGCGGACAACTTACAAGGGTATTCGATAACATTAATGCTTTGAATAAGGTTAAATGAATTTTGCAGTTACTATGTTTACTAGTTTACAAGTAGATATTTATTTGAATTATTACTATTGCTGGTCCCTAAATGTTTTTCATTTTCATCTTTCCTTATAGACATTTAAGCGTTTTGGATTTAAAGTAAGGCGCTTTTACGAAAGAAAGATACATTTTTATTTGCAGTGTTACGCCAGCACATAATAAAATAAAACAACAAACAAAAAAATAATAATAATAATAAAAAAAAGGATTATGATCTTATTTATTTAAAAGTTACAAAAACAAATTGTTATTTGTTTTCAATATTATATGTACTTTGTTTTTTCTATATACAAAAATTTGTTTATTGCTTATTTCATATTAGTGTGAGCAAGTGTTTGTTATTTGCAGAAATAAGTTTGTTTTCTTCTCTCTCTCTCTCTTTCTTTCGTTCTTTCTAATGTTAAATATAATAACACTGATGCTGAGTATCACCTCTAGATGAATTCAAGGTACAAGGACCAAGGTCCTTCCCCAAATCCCCATGGTAATCTGTCAAGACAGATTATAAATGATAAAAAGTAAGTTCAAAAATTAAAACACGACTACTGATAAATCGCGCTTTGAAAACTATAAAAATATACAACAGTGTTGCTTAGAGGATAGTCTTGGAAAAACTTTTGACGACCATAGTCGGTGAAAATCCGTACTGCCTACACAAATGAGAATCAAGCGTGAAATATGTCTGTATTTACACTTGTAAATTCGAAACATGTATCGAGAATAATTGTAACCTTTTCGGTTATGCAAATACTGACGAAGATGCAAGGTTGAGGTAAACCGGCTTAAGGATATTGAACCTAATATAATTATAGTGAAAAGATGTATTTCATAATTGACTACAGACACCCCACCGTTTCACCTTTGCGTAATTCTTAACAATAATTTTTAGTAACTCATAAAATATAGATAAGTTTGCAATGTATTTGTTTTTTTTTATATTCGTAACCCAATGACCCCCAATGAACTAAGACTTAATACTCACTAATCACTATGAGACGCCTGTGTCCAGTAATAGACCAAAAAAACGATAGAATAAAAATTTTTTTTTTTGTTTTTGTACTTTGTACCCTAATGAACAATTGATGTTAGGATGAACAACTTTAATTCCAGCGTTTTCGCTCCAATGCGCTCAGGTGAAAGTTACGAACGTTACAACGTCACCTAATGTCTACTAATGCTGCTAAGGTTATGACCTTTGAATTTAGCTCAGTTATAGTTTAGTTTGATATACATTTGAGTTTTAATTCTTTGAGGTGCTCTTTCTCAGGGCGAAACACGTTTACAGGTTTTACATGTTTGTGTGGAAGGGTAACGGTGTATTTTATGTTAAGCTAAAAAATATTAACATACCATACAAGTGTGAAGCACCTCACTTAACACCTATTTAATCAGCCTTTTAAATCTACAGTGTCACGGATTTCTTATATTGTACAACACACAGTTTTAACCCACGCGTGTCCACAGCTGGACAAAAATCTCCAGCAAACATCGCCACATTTTGCGGTACTCTGCTTTATGGCTGCATTGGTTACCAATATCACACAATTATATATGAAAATTACTGAACTAGATCACACACACACACACACACACATATATATATATATATATATATATATATATATATATACATATATGTGTGTGTGTGTGTATATATACATGAAAAATGTCCAAAATAGAATCTTTATCGAGATTCCATTGTTTTTTTATCTTACTACCAAATTAAAACGTTAACAACTCCTACCACAATTACGTACATACTTGAGGGTATTTAATTAAACTCTCTATAGCTATAAAATCGTAAGCTAATCAAATCGTACAGTGCATAACATAACATAAAAGCGAGCTTTCAAATTTGCGAGAACGACGCATGAACGTGATGTGATGTACATATATTTGACGTCGGAATTTAATTAAGCATGTTTCTGATGTTAATCTTGTTAACCCGGCTGTTATGGATTCAGTGCGTCAGATTTCAACGTGATAATGAGGTAGAATATCAACGTACAGATATGTTTCAATTTATTGAATTATACTTTTACGGTACTATAGTAGTCACGTGTTCTCAAAATATGCGTCAATGTAACAAAAAATTATTAAAATAAGACATACAAAATATATTTTATTCAATATAGAAGGAGGTAAACAAACGTATCAGATCCTAATGTTATGAGAACTATAGAATTGTGTATCTTGTCTTGAATACAAAAAATTCTACCAGACGTTCTACCAGACGATAAATAATAAATGAAACTCAAGAAGAAGCTGACTGCTATTTAACTAGCTGTTTTCTCTTTAAAAGGTTTAGCTCATAATTTATCTCTATAAATGATTTTTATTGTAAACTCTTAGACACAAAAGCCTTAAGCCACACGGTCGAGGACGCAAAAGCGTTTTCTTGTTATTGTCTATGGCTAAATGTAATTGTCCGCTGGAATAATAAATGGGTTGATAAAAAATTTGCTTGGATTTGTCTTTTTTTTATTATTATTTTTTGTTCTAAGTTAAACTACTTTAATTAAAATCATAAAACATAAACTGAAGAAGCACTAACGCTGGAAGTTCACACTTAAATTGACACTTGGATTTTTCCTTCATTATCTCTCCCCTATTACAATTTACATCTTTTCCAAATTTTAAGGTTACATTATAACATAATACTAACATATAAAAGATTGTTATTGTGTACGTTTTTAAAACTTAAATCCAAAGATGGTTACCTGCTCAGAATTTTTAAGTAAGAAATAAATTTCCTACCTAAATTCGTTGACTATATGAAAATATCAACAAAAAAATCCTTTATTACCACAATACTAGGTACTGAACCGTTATTTAAATGCTTTTACAATATCGATCGTTATGTTATTTATCACATTGTCTTATTTTACATGATCGATCCATAATAAAATTGGTACGCATATAAGTTCCATGTTTAATGCTTATGAGGTGTTTACAGATGCTTACAGCATTATAAATATGTTTAAAAGTCCATTACGTTACGTTATAAATATTTGAAGCAAAGCTATCGATGCGCATTAATATGCACGGCGTCCCTACAAAGCAATGCATAGTAATCAGATTTTTATACCAATATCCAGTATCACTCGTATAAAGCTTTTTTGGAGTGAAACATTTTTTCAACAACCGAATTGGAACATAAGGCTTTGTCACCCATACCATGTGTAACTTCTATCGCTACAAAATACTTGTACACATATAGTAACAATTATACTGCAATTAAGAAATAAAATTTGTTTTGTTCGTCAACAATAATCTCTAAAACTAAATAAACGATTCTACAAATTGTTGTACTAAGTAGTAAGTAATTCCTGATTAACGTAAGTTAGTTTTTATTCCAATTGGAAACTAAAAAAATCACAGCTATATGAATTTCAGCGCGCAGTTAATATAGGCGCGCGAAATATGGTCGGGTTAGTCCATCTATATTTAATTTTAGTAATTTTATTAAAATAGAATTTTATACAATTAAACTGCGGAGTTGTATCTAGTTAAGAAAAAAACCACTATGGAACTTGACAAGAATCATAGCTACCAAATTAAATAGAGATAACCACAGGTGACACATTTATGGCCTAAATCCCTCCCACTATGAGAGACACAGTCCAGCAGTGGATCGATAAAAAGGGTCCACAAAAACCACACGTAACCGTAAACCTAGCGTACACATGTGTTGCTGTCATTTACGCCCACAACTAAAACATCACACGCTTAATAGCCTTAGTTATGTTCGAAAACGAAAAATTATAACAATCTATTAAGTACAACAGTGAGTATTCAACAAACGAATTGTTTTGTAATGTAACATATTACTTTGATTAGACTGGAAAATGATAATCAATTAACGAAACGAATAAACAAAGAGAGGAATGTATTGTGGTAATAAAACGAGGCTTTACTATGCAATTTCATAACATCTATAATACACAAAGATAACAATGTCAAAATAAATGTAGAGTTATATGTTACATAAAGAGAATGACGAATGTAGACGCAGCACGTGAGGTTTGTAAGGACCGAGATATTTGGCACTCGGTGCTTTCTGCCTACCACGTTAGGGACCCGGCGCGATGGTATAATAAAAATAATAATACATAATATGTTACGTAGGTATTCATGATATTTCTGAGCTGTGTGAGGTTTGCCAATCCGCACTTGGTCAGCGTCGTAGATTAAACCCTAAAACCCTCTCACTGTAAGAGGAGAGCTGTACCCAGCAGTGGAAGAATAAAAGGATCGAAAAAAATGTCACGACCAAGTCATCATCGTCATCTCGATGTGCCATAAAATTCGGCCCGCATCTCATCCAGCCACTACAATCTATCTTAAGATCGTTAGTCCAAAAGACCGGAGTACATTCCACAGTATATCTGCCGATTCGTGGTATCCACTCGAGGACGCGCTGCCCCAATAGCCATCGGTTCTTCGACATATGCGACCAGACCACTACCACTTCACCGTGTCAATACTTTGAGCCGCGACGAACGACCAGAATATTCTCGCAATAATACCATAACGGAGATAAAAGCCATATAGTGACGACATCTAAACAGGTGACAACAATAGAGACAACATATCTAACATACATTGTATCCACTAACCATGGATTAAATTATCACCACTGATTTTTTCTTGTTATCACCATTACAAATCCTATACTTTGTAACAATCTTTGTTTTCAACAGCGTGACCAATGTTTTAGTTAACCAAATGAATCTTAAATTATAATACACACTTTAATAGAAATCACGAGTTTAGCGATCCAATACGCATGCCTATGTTAGTAAATACACGAATTAATGTACATTTAACACTTAGGCACAAATTTATAGATCTAACATACAAATTAAATTTGCACACTTAAAAACAAATGTGATTATTTGTCACATGATAATAACGAACTGTTTGATAACAATTGGTAAACATTTGGAAAATGCGCCATTTTGTTTTTACAATGCGGATTTAGAGTATAAATTCCTGTAACACGACACAAAAATTAGATGACGTCAAAAGCTCTCAAACGACATTTGATAACTCTCGTTTCAAGAGTGAATTTGAAGTGACTAGGTTTAGTTGTGACAGGTAAGCCTAATTTCCATGTCAGGGTGAGTATGGGCTCTTCGTTATCTGATCCCGCGTGCTGCGTCTGTTTATATCAGACTATCTACTATATCTGGAGTCCTTCAGAAACGTGACCTCATCGTTACCCCTGATGAACACCTGGCATTTTTTTTACTTTTAACTAAATACAGCGACAGTCAATATGTAATCTATTTCTTGGGCAAGGGCTTTGGTCTAAACGGCTTGATGGATTTTAGTAACATGCGAAGTGTCTTTAGTATCATTTTGGTAGCATGAGTGACCCCGAGTATATTGATATTTAAAACCTAAAATAGCGTCTTTACTTTGCATTTTTCGGCATTGCTTTTTACTTTAACCTACTCATTTGTAATTAATTCTCGTTTTAATTAGTTATTTTTTAAGCAAAACATTTTTTTAAATTCTCTTGTTTGTTACTTTTTTATTACAGTCTGATTTGTTTTTTTAATAATCAGAAAGACTTGTACTTTCAGTGACCACTTGATATGGAAAAATAGTCTCTCATTATTGCAATAGCAGGTTTTTGTTTTAATGTGCACACATTACTTGCTACATGAGTAACACAAACGATAAAGAAAAACAGACATCAAACAAAATTGTTACTATTTAACATAACATAATTGAGTAACTGAGTTACGCATCTTAAGAAAATCACATGGCATCGTTGTCATGTGATTGTTTAACTGACCAAAGCTTTAATGCTTACCGAGTTGAATATTAAAGCCAGTGGTTCCCAAACTGTCGCAGTACGCGGCGCACTTGGCGGTATAGTGTTTTGCCTCGGGGTCCCTTAGCTCCTCAAAATAGGGTACAATTTATTGTACTGGGTAGATACCCAGTATCTATCAGCCTATCTAGGCGTAACAATTAAAATGTCTACAATATGAAGCAGACTTTTATATTTACATTGACTCGCAAAATACTTTGGTTAATAGAGAAAAATAGGAAATCAAATACAACGGTAGCTTAATCAATTTGACATAAGATTTGTTTGAAGATATTTGCAAGCCGGAGCGACCCGATTCGCCCCTCTTAACTCTCTACGGCGAACCAGAGCGCCGCGTCGCACAGTTTGGGAGCCCCTGCGTTAAGCTGAAAACTGTAAAGATTTCTCGAAACTATTGAAATATTGACTTCCTCGTTTATCATAATAGAGTTCACGTGCCTGTACTTCTCAAAATGTAAGAAGGTGGTTTTAGGTTACACTTAGAGATAACCGATATCAATGACAGATAAAGTAATTCCCACTGATATATTTTATTTAGTACGATTTAATATACGGCTTGGATATGCTGCTGTATTTAGTTTGCATTGCAATCATTACGGGCCAACATGTGGACGGTAAGTTGAAGAATGGTTTCAATCTATCAACATTCCGTGCTTCATTCCATTCAGCAGTTTCATGCTTTGGAACTTCACGAGCCCGTAAACAGTAGGTCTCGGTTGTTGTCATTAGCTTCGTAAAACGTTGGCCACCAGCTCTCATCATCACCAGTCCGCAGAGGAGCAGCGTGGTCCAGTATGCTCCAGTCCGCTCGCAATCGCATGAACGATACGTGAACAGTAATACGTTAAGAAATTGGGTTCTTCAAAAATGTTATCTAACAAAATGCTTCACGGACTTACGGTTTATGCCATTATTAATCGTGATCGTCAGTGTCAGAGTTTTTAGTCCCACAGTTGGGCGCGGGCCGTCCCACACATCCCAGTAACAGTTAGTATTCGCAAATGTTTGATAGCGTTACGGAGAATCCTAACCGTGCAGTTTCGAGAAAAAACAGCTTATTACAATGTTGTAAAGTTAAACTCATATATCGGTAGTTCGAACTTCAAACAAAACATCCTAAGCCGAAAAGTACGTACCTACTCATTCGAATTTTTTCAAAAGAAATAATCACCTTCACCTCTTCTATTCATTTATACTGTCTCATAATAATAATTGTAATAATCTATGGTGAAAGGAATCAATATCTGTTACAGTTTGGTACCGCTTGTGACTATGTCTGTACGGAGTACAATGTAAACTGCAATTTCCCTAATGCAAACACTGACAAACATTAGTTCTAGATATACAGAGATAGCACGGCATTAGTAATTGCTACACCCGAGGGAATATCAATGAAGATCGATATGCTTTGGGATTATTTTATAATATGATTGAGCAAACAGAGAAAACGCTAGCAACCGCAGTTGCAGTTCACATGCGATCTGTAAAGTTAGGCGATATCAAGCCTGGTCAACATTGAAATGAGTGACCGCTAGTGGAAAATTTTCATCACCTACTTTGGAATTAGATAGCCATACTGGTATGAGCTCGTAGTGAAAAGCAAGTCAATATTTCAAGAAACGACCAATTGTGATATACAAGCCTCGAACACTCACTTTTAATCACTACATAATATAAAACGAAGTCGTTTTCCGCTGTCTGTACGTATGCTTAAATCTTTAAAACTACGCAACGGATTTTGATGCAGGGTTTTTTTAATGGATAGAGTGATTCGAGAGGAAGGTTTATATGTATAATAACATCCGTTATATAACAGAGAAATACTGTTATTTTTGAGGATAATGTGATGTCATAAATAATTACATTTTTTGCGGCGGGGGCGGGACGAAGTCGCGGGCAAAAGCTAGTATTGTATAAATGTTGGTTTCGACCCTTTTTACATCCCGCTCTTAGGCACGGGTATCTTCCATAGCTGAAAGGGGACTGAATCGTCCATGACGCTGCTCTAATAGTCATTGCTAAGGTTACTGTTTGGTGGCCAACCGATCTTACGGATGTCTTTGAACGATTGTCTAACAGTAACAATTCTATAGCACGGAACTCTAATGAAATTTAACCGCGAGCTGTCACTTATATAAGAGTCAACACAGAGGGTGCACCTACATAGTGCCGATGAGTGTTGAGGAAAGGAATTCTAATATCACGTCTCGTTCCTGATCGATCATATGACAGGCACCTTATAACTGACTGACTTTCAAATGAACTCCGATTAAATCGAAACTCTACCAAAGTTTTATCTAACATCAATATCGATTTGATCATAATCTATACTACATTTGTGAAATTAAAGTGAGCTCAGCTCCAATGCAATTTCATATTAATAGACGCTATCTTTCCTTGCAACGCACCATTTATTTTTGAGTATTAATTGACGGTATCCCAACAAAATTGTATGAATAGAAACGATATTAAGATTAATAATTGATTTGACTGTGTAACTTACAACTCCGAACAATTTATCCTTCCGCTTATCTCAAACGGATTGATAACGTGACAATTATTTTACTAAACACACATCTCAAGACTGACGATAATAACACGACACTTATGTTTCGCAATAATAAGAATCATGTGAGGCTTGGTCTCGAGTTAAACAAATATTATGAACTAAGTTCCCGTCAGCAACGCCGCTTGTGGTGATATTGTTTGTAGCGCAACTAATTTCGGCTGCCTTTTGAATAATATAAATTCGTCTAACCAGAATTGAAACCCACATTGAAATATATCAGATGCTTTTCCTACAATTTGCCATCAGTTCGTATACAAAACGTATAGATAGTATTTTCAATTCCCACAATAATATTATAAATGTAAACCAAATTCGTTACAAAACCTTGGAAGCTAAGTAGATACCATACCATACTCGGGTGCCAAGTTTTTTCTAATTTCCTTAAAAAAATAGTTCCTATACATAACGTCATTAATTTGTTCTAAGCAAAATAATAGGAATCAGAAAGCCGTGTATGGAACTGTCCCAGTTATTATGATTGTCACTATCATCCACAGTTATCAGCTTTTGTGAAATTTTGATTTTGTCAATTGATCACTTCTTAGGTTCATTTGGGCCCTTCGCACAAACCTACGACTATGTCACAGTCCGGGAAGGCGCTCACATGTTCTACTGGCTCTTCTACACTACAGCCAATGTTCCAAATTACACGGACAGACCTCTCATCGTATGGCTACAAGGCGGCCCGGGCGGTTCTTCTACCGGCATCGGAAACTTCGAAATCATGGGGCCACTTGATCTGAGCCTTCAAGAAAGGAATCATACATGGGTAAGCGTTACTATAATATAAAAATATTTAAGACTGTATATAAAACAAGATATATGTTGCAGTCTATTAAGCAGGTACCTTCTCTAAGAGAAACAGATATAAATATGTACATAGTACTTTACTATAAGGATATAAAAAAAGCACTTAACTACATCTTTGTTTTAAACGTCTTTAACCATTCTATATTGCAAAAATCAGTTAAGTATCATTTCATATAAAGGATCTTATAAACTTATGTAACGTCAGTTGCTAACTACTGCACGTTTTGCCTGGCTTAGTACCAGAAATTAATATTACCTCCAAAAAATACGGGCTTTCTTTATTACAAGTGATAATATTTACAAAACATGGATTTTTTCTTAGATAAACTCATCTCTTATAACAAACAGGATCAACGAACCTTCAATCTCACCTCATTTTGTGTAGAATTGATCATAGAATAATAACGATAGTCACGTTTCGTATAATGTATAATTTTGGAGGTAAATCATATTTGGAATACGAATTACAGTTTCAGACACACGAAATTGTTCAATCTTGCATAGTTCGTGCTTGCATAAGTGTTATTAGAGATTGATTGATAAGATTTGATTAGTTGTACAGGTAATATTGAGTACTAAACGACTCTTGTCTATACAAAAAGTCATATCAAATTATTATTTTTCGATTCGAATGAAACATGAGTTATCAGATAAAATTGCTTTATGAGTTTTGAGTATTATGAGTATCCTATTCTCAACAGATAGCTGACAATTTTATTCTTAACTAGTTGTTAACCCCGGCTTCGCCCGCGTGTTCAAAATAGTAATGATAATAATATGAAAATATAAAAAGTGTAACA
>DWDX01002410.1:0-15316 GCA_018245675.1 Agara michaeli
CTGACCTATTTGGTCGAGATAGGACAGTCTAGGTCTCCCTCGGCGCCTACATCCATCAACACTCGCATTGTATATCTCTTTTGTCATTCTTTCATCGTCCATTCTTTCCACATGTCCGAAACAGTGGAGCATTCCCTTTGCAAGTCTGTCACAATTATCTTCATGTCACTAATTCGTAGGTATGCAGCTCTCAATGTCGAGAATTGGGAGTTGTCAGCGAAGGCCTACCGCCGTTACACGTACTTGCAACCGAACACCTTCGAGGCGTGGAACAATCTCGCCAAAGTGTACGTAAAGCAGGGCGATAAGAACAGAGCTTACCGAGCGCTCATGGAAGCGCTCAAATTTAACTACGATAATTGGAAGGTAAATTAATGTACAATCAATATGTTTTATAATGTTTTGAAGTTACAGTAAAAATAACACGTCTGCGCTGTCCGTGTCCATCTGCAGTATCCAATGACAAATAAAATCTTAAGTTTTGTCTATGGTCAGTGCCAGATGCAATAATAGTTCATGATAAATTTAAAAGAACTGTTTATTTAAGCTGTGGGAAAACGTGGTGCTAGTGAGTATGGACACCGGTCATTTCGAAGACGTGTTGCGCGGCTGCCACCGCTTGCTGGACGTTGCGCGGAAATTCGACGACGTCGAGGTGCTCCGCCTGCTCGTGCGCGCCGTCCTACAGGATAACAAGGATGCAGACGGAAACAGTGCTGCCAGGTATTTATTGGAATATTTCATAATGTAGCTATTAAAATTACTTGAAGTCATCCATATATATGTATTATGTTTTTTTTTTATTAAATGCTTTTGATCCACCTTCCTGTTCAATGTTAACGGCCCGCCATCTCGCAAATGAATCAACCAATTTAATAACAATATTTCCCTAGTAAAGTTATGTGACATCTTTCATATACATTGGCTAGCGCTGAATATATGTGCATATATTTTTAAAATGAAAATACTCTGAATATTTGTAAATAGCAACATTATATTCAAATTATTTAATGAGTATGTAAAGGTAGAAAATCCTTCAACAGATTAATTTATAACCGATTTTAATTCTTTATACTAAGGAATGGTATAAAATTTTTTGAAAAAATTACTGTTGGGTCTTACTTGAAATATATTTTTGAATTAGCGAACTATTGCAATTCTTTAAGGATTTTTATTATTCTTATTCTAGGTTACGTAAAAGAGCATTGGAATTATTTGGTCGCATCACTTCCAAACACCAGAATAATCCAGAAATTTGGCAGCTGTATTCCGATTTAAGCCCGACATATCTGTTGAAAGCGCAGAGGCTACAGAAGGCTTACAGGGGCTTCACACAGGTAATATGTATGATTCTAACAAATTGTTCTTGTTAAATTTTGTGTTTATTTTTTTATCTACTTGTATGGATTTATTCTGTGGACTTTAATTCAATGGAATATACACCAGAAACTCCTATTTCAGATGTAACGATTAGTCAGAGACAAAAGCAATTTCTTTAGGTATACATAATAACAGCAAACTTTAAAGCAACATGTTTATTAATCACAGTATGAAAATTTCATAACGAATATTGCTTTTTTGGACAGCCATGAAGCTACGTACTTTCACTAAACTGTAATCTGATTTCATCTTTTTTGTTTCAAGTGTATAACACATATATGTACACTTTTTACAGAGCGGGAATTGGCCTAACAACCCAGAAACCTGTAAAAAAGTAATGGAACTTACCCTTCTGCTCTTGGAGTACAGTCTGAAAGCCAGAAAAGACGAAGAAGATAAAGAGCATGTCCAAAGTAACCAGCAGCTGTCATCCGCCCGGCTTACCGGACAAGCGGTTATCAGGGCAGCGGAGAAACAGGATTGGCCGGAGACAAAAGAATTGCTTGAAGAATTAAAAACATTGTTTAATAATGTTACAGAATATATAAAATCTATACTATAAACGAATGGTTTTATTATATTTTTTTGAAAAGTTTAGTTAAAAGGTAGCATTTTTTTAATACTCATAATGAATTAGGAGACAAAATGTGATCATGTCCAATCACATTTTTTGGAAACAAATATTGAAATCACATAAAGAAAATATGATATTTTTCGTTTCTTTTCCTAACAGGTGTTAAAAAGTTGTATAGGTCAGTTAATGAGAACGCTGGACATCAGCAAAGGATTAGCGAAGCTGTTCAATCTGCTTCTCCACTCTACAATACATAGTATCAACTGAGGTGAACATAGCAATTTCAATTTTTTTTGATGTTTTGCTATATGTACTTAAAAAAATGATTTCAGCTATTCTTATTTTATCAGAGAGACAAAGTAAAACATTATTTATTTCTTAAATACTACACACACTCATCTCATTCATTACGATTATAAAGCATACAATCGTATACAAATATGTCTGTACGGTGCATTTTGTCTATTTTAAATTTTTAAAATGATTTCGGACTCGGATGGAAATCATGATTTATACTTGGATGTATGACACGTTTTGACATAACATTATTTTTTTTCACAATGACAGATGAATAAATAGCCTTTTGTTGTGCTACATTCGACTTTAAATCATGTCGGTAATGTTTGTCATTCCAAGAAATGTATTGTTCTACTGCAGCTGCATTTAACTTTGTGGAATGTGTTAAACTTGACGTGTTTTACTAATAATGTGTTCATAAAATTGTCCTTAAATATGGCTACAGCTAATGAAGACGAAATATTGGAAGGGTTCCTGTGTCCTATTTGCAAAGCAGACTTGAAGTCGGCGACACAGCTGACGAACCATTTCGAAAGTTTACACCAAGAAGAGCAGGACGTTTTGAGGTCTCTGAAAGATATTTTCGGTAAAGCGAAAAAGATTATACTTAACACTGATGAGACAGATTTGATAGAAACCTTTGATCGTGCATTGAAATTTAATAATACGGAGTATTCTCCGTATGAGGAGCAATCGGTGGGTGTATCGCGTAGCTCAACAGATTATTTCAAAGGGGTAAGGTCGGCAAGATTAGAAAGATATGCAACAGAGACTAATAAATTACTAATAAGACTGGATAAGTTGATTTGCAACATGCCCACAGAGCCTAATCAGAGGAAACAGCATGAACAGGATGTGAGTATTTTTTTTTACCTGTGTCTACATTTCATGGCGAGTTCCAAACTGAACACAGTTCTTCAAACTTACGATATAATCAAACTTATGATTGATATTTTTATAGATAATCTTTGTAACTTATCATAACCCTGAGTTTGCTATATTTTAAATCCACTTTCCGAATTCGTGCATATTCAATGGTGTTTACAATTTTATTCACTCGACCTTTTTGGACTAGGTTCCCCTTAACCAAGTGAAAACATTTAACCAATGTTTTTCATCATACATTCTGTTTCTAATGAATTACCAGTCAGTTATTTATTAATTTCATATCTATTACACTATTCCATCAATCAATCAATTTTGTTAAACGGCTAGATGGCTCTGGGTATTAATATCATTACTATGTCACTTTCTGTTTACCAGGTGGTACCTTGGCTAGATGGATCCTCGGTGAAGCTGTGCCCCAATTGTGCGAAGACCTTTAATCTGACTAGGAGAAAACACCATTGTAGACTCTGCGGTTCATTACTATGTCATGACTGCTCTCTATTTTTAGATTTAAACATAGCCAGTAAGTTATATTTTACAATTTTTATTTTTGGGTGGGCGGGGCTTGAGTCCTCTTAGCAACCTAGAGTTGATTCTTGGCTATACTAATTATTTGATAATGTTATGTTATGTGGATTACATTTTTTATTCACAGCTCTAAGAAGTATTATACATAAACTCTTTTTCAATACCAGGAACAATTGTAGACCCCTCTGCTCCCCAACCGAGTCAAACGACCCACGAAGTAACGGAGAAAAATGGTCTGCGGCTCTGTGAGCACTGTTATAACCTCGTGGAGCTGAGGAAGCAGGTGCAGGAGAGCAGGAATGCCAAGACTGCACTGATGACGGCCTATGACCAGATGCGGAGTCTGATGGACCAAGCCACACCTGCTGTTGCCATGTATGATAAGGTAGAATTGTTAAGTCTGCACTGAAGTTGCTACTTCTCTGCTGATATCTGATTATGTCCAAGGGTGTTGTAGAATATGACCGGAAACAGATGTTTTGTTATACACCCTGAACTGGGTAAAGTAAACAATTTTATTTGACATTTCATAAGTGTCAATTGGAACCAGTTTATATTGGTCCTATATTAATAGTTGAACAGAATTTTGTACCTAATTAATTACGAAGCTCTCAGAGAATTCCATGTTTGATTAATTATCTGAATAGGTATTTTCTTTGATGAATCGAAATATTTAAGAAGTCACTCTGGGAAACAACAAATAATGAACATTGAAATATGTATACTTCACCATTGTTTCTTGTTTTTGTTCATATTTAGTATGTTTGGACTGCCGAATATTATTTCAAGGATTGAAAATAAAATAACCTCCGTAATAACTCTGAAAAACTAAGGTTCGAGTAGATTTGGACTGAAATTTACCAATGCGTTACTCTTGCATAGGCAAAATAAAGTTACTTTTTATAAATGGATTGGTCGGATGGATTGGTTACCAGATTTAGTTTCATTTATTTATCTATTTATTTACGCTTATCTATTAATAATAATTGCCTTTACATATGTGTAGAAGCGGGTATGGCCTAAGAAATAACTGCATGATGCTAATTGAATGTGGAACATAAATGAATCAAAATAAGATTAAAGAAACCAGAGTGAATAGGCAATTCCTAAACTAGTCTGCTACATTCTAAACATATCATCAGGTGAGCTCGAGTCAAAGAGAATCCTATTATACGATGCAATAAAAAAAATGACTCCTCAGATGTGTCAGAGCTTGTTCGACGGTGAGACGACATACAACTTGTCCGATGTGAACGCGATGCGCGGCCGCGTGGCAAAGTTGGCGGAGGGGATTGATTTGCTCAGTAAACAGATCGTGGCCTTCCCCACCGACCCCGCAGACCCCGGCAGCAGGCAGGCGAGGCTACAAAACGCGATACGGCTAGCTGCAGCTCATTACATTAAGGTACTTTATTCATTGTAACGATCCCCCTTCACCAGCTCTTCCCCGTCTCTGCCTCGAAGTAGACAGAAGCATTACTAACTACTCGCTAAATGTATCTTTGTAGAAGTGACCGATTCACATATTGTTTTCATAAGTAGTACAATAAAAAACAAATATTTTGCAGGAAGAGCTACTGTCACTGAGGAAGCTGCCGACCGAAACACAGATTGAAGAAATAAGACAACAAAGATATCAGCGAGCACAGCGGCAGGTGCAGCTGGAGAGGGAGAGGATGGAGAGAGAGAAAGAGAGGCGAGAAGAGGCGGGCACTAGCAGTCGAGTGGATCATAATTATGATGAAGATGATGACAATCCATTGTTGGAACAGATGAATATCATCAGAGGCTACATTCAGTTCGCGAGGAAGGAAATGCAATTTGAAGAGGTGACATGTTATTATATTTTGCATATATAGTTCAAGAAGCTGGTAGATGCCTTGTGCATATTTTTTTTCATTATATTTTGTCATACTGGCCTGTATACTAGCTTTACTGGTACGACTGGCTAGCTTTAGGAAATATGCCAGGTGCAACAATGAAAGGCGTCTGGAAGGTAAACCTTCAGACTTTGATAAGTGAATTCGGTAACAATAAAACTTTATAACTAACGGCCATATATGGATCATTTTATAGACTTTGAGATTTGAAATGCCTTTTCTATACATGTGCAACTTTATACATGAAAATTTTATTATTTCAGGTCGCGTTACTAGAGAAAAACTTAAAAGAACTCAAGAAAGAATACCAGCTACAGAAACTCTCGAGCAAACCCTAGTCATTCCAAATACAGATCAAGATTTAAGATTCCTTGTATTTACTATTTATATGTTTAATTTATCTTCAGTAGATATAATTATAACTGTTTTTATTCTCATAGCTTAAGTTTGAATAAAGCCATTCAAGTATAAAGGTTTTTATTGTTTCTTTATTATATTATATTTATTTTTGCTGCATTAAAATTAAGATGGTAACGCTCATATGCCAACTTTCTGTAATACCAGTGTATGACTATTCACAGAGAATCCTATCAAGGCTTTTGACTGTTTTCAAACTAGACCTGGTTGTCCATCTTAAACGTCTTGATCACAGACTACTTTCTTTCTTATACAATACCTATGACTTTCTGCAGTCTACATCTTATATAATATATATTACGACTTATCTATGAAACATTTTTCAAAATTAAATTGATGTGTGTTTGATCAAAATACCAATATTTTTAGTAAATACTTTTTATAACTTTGATTATGTAAACAATAATTTTGACGTATATTCTACACTTAAAAATTTAAACAAATTACTTTTTACGATTAGTTTAAAATCAATATTTATTTGTATTATGACTTGTACGATCAATATTGTAATATATTATACCTTTCTGATTAAGAATATTAAATATGGATAATGATATTATCAAAAAGTACAACACTATATATATCGATACTTTTCACACACATCCCTACAAGAGTATAAAGAATAATGTTTATGTTTCGTAATATAGTCTGTCAAAAATATTTTTTGTCAATATGACTAAAGCAACATGCGAAAATAACTCGAAGTTCAATTATTACTGCTCTCCGTTGTCAGGAATGAAAATACCAACTCCAAGACCATGTAGCGCAGGTCTATTGAAGTAAACTGTATTGATTATTATTATCTACGGTCTTTGCCGTATTGCGGTATGTAGTCTATTGTCTACGGCGTATTGATTTTTCCACCGGTAGACCGAGTCGGAGAGGACTGAGCGTTGAAAGAAGAAAAGTAGAAATTCATACATTGCAAATTGTTACTTCTCAAATTGTCAATAGTCATGAATCACCACGCAATGCTGGTGGTAAGTATTGATTGTTTTTATGTAATTTTGATTTCTTTTACAATGATTGCCCGGTTTACGTATATATGTAAAGAAAAGATGGACAGTTCTGTTTGCGCTCTAAAGTTTCTTGCATTATTATTATACCCACACGCCAGGTCCCTAACGAGGTGGACAGAAAGCACCGAGTGAAAAATATTTCCGTCCATAAAAACCTGACTTACTTCGTCTCCATTCATCACTCTCACGAATACACGCCGGTTTCGGAAACGTTGCACTCCCCCGTATCCCCCGAACCTATTAAGCACTTAGATATGCAATCCCTCTCATGTCTCGACTAAGTCTCAAATGGAAGAGCATCCGGGACTGACATTAAGAGGAACATAGACCTGGTATAGGGCTAAGGGATGAAGGATGTTGTTGTCATTTATCCTGTACTACCCCCATCCCCATTGCATTACTGTATTATATTGTACATCCCGATATTAGTTGAACCATATCGATGGTATTGTTATGTTTATGTGATATGATAATCTATTTTTATCTATCATCAATTGTTACATTTCCAATCATATCATTTACAACTCCATATCGAATAAAGTTCTGCTAGGTCGGTTGGTAATCACGTTCCAATTCATTTTCACGAGCTCGGTAATCACATAAGAATCACTGAATTTTCTGCTATAATGTAACAGGAATGGTAAACAGGGATTCGGTTACCTATGTTTAAACATAAGCAAATCTGAGATGAGCTGACAATATGAAGGGTAGCTTAATATTAATTTAAGGGTAATTATATAATAAGGGTAGCGTAGGTAGATAACATTTACTATCTTTGACTTTATTATTCAATTACACTATACATTTTTCGAGGCTGAACATTAGGCATTCCAGTATCAGACAATTAAACAAGATATAAGATAACATTTTTTTGCACAACCAGAGTATGCAGCGGGAGCCTCAACCCGAGGCACCGGAATGGCTCCAATTGCACTGGCTGATGCAGAATTTGATGCGGGCAGAAAAGCAGAATGGCAAGAGAGACCCGATCCCTATGAGAGATGGATCCGTGAAGAGCAAAGCGACACGCGAGAAAAACTCATTGTCATATGAGATCCATCTTCAGCGCTCATACCTTTACTATGCTAGGAAGGAGCTCCCATATGAGGAGGTGACATAGTTATTAACTAATTAGTAGTTTGTCAAAGACCTAACAGCGATACCAGTGACTAATTATTATACAACAACAACATCATACCGTCACCTCGGGTCCCTAACGGGGTAGGCAGAAAGCACTGAGTGCCAAATATATCTGCCCTTGCAAACCTGACGACCTTCGTCTACATTCATCATTCTCTTCATGCATACACGCTGGTTTTATTATTATTTATTTTAACCACTGGATAAGTCTTGGACAACCTAACATAAGGGTACCTACCTATACTTTTTAGCGTTCTTCATAATGTTCTATGAGGTGCTTTGTATTGCTAATTAGTGCTTTGTATTGTCGTAATACCCGCTTGAAGTACATACTGATATTTCTACAGTTCTATAATTAAAAATGGTAATCTACATATTTTTTGTGTACTTGGCGTTGATACCATTGTGTAAATTATTTTAATGGTAATGTTGCACCACTTTAAGTAGACTTTAAAGCAGAACAACTCTTTTGACAATGCTTTTCATACGGTTTTCAGGTTCGCGAGATAGAGAAGCGCTACAGGGAACTCAAGACCCTGTATTGGAAATTATTTGGCTGCCTGGTATAAATTATAATCAAGATTTCCATCTTAATGCTAGATTTCATAGAAGAATGTGTTCTTTTTTATGTTATCAGATCAAGAGTGTGAACAGATAACATCCTTTATGTTACTTGGGATGTATCTGTATCAAGTTTAGAACAAAGCTACTACCGTCTCTATGAAATCATGATTGTTTTATCATTTTGACTTTTACCAATATCGTCGTGAACTCGCTACAAGCTTTTTCGGGCATGGGGACTAAACCAAGTTTAATGGATCCTACAAATGTTATATTTGTCACCACAAAATATTAATAATTTTAATGATACATAAACATTGTATGCTATCTTTTATGAAATCTATCATTATTCATTCTTAATTACTATTCAATAATATTCATTCATATAACAATGCAATTTATAATCATTTATATTGTAAAGTTAAACTTTAATATAATTTAATGAGTTATTTAAGAAGTGTTCCATACAAAAATTTATATACACTCGACAATTGTTCAAAAACTACAAAACAATGAAAACGATTGGCGAAATGGAATGGATTCTGCTAGAACAAAGTAAAAATGGATTATAATTTCAAACTATATATTTCCAAATATAACAAACTTTTGGGATATTTAGATATGTACACATAGACATGCTGTTTTAGCGATTGATCTCATTAGAAGACATTTAAAAGAACCGTTGTGATGGTTTTTTTTTATTATTGCTAGTATTTTTTCTATTTAAAAGTTTTAGTTTTAATTTGCTTGGTAGTAAGATAATCTAGTCCTTTCTATGATACTCAGATATATTTTAAGTAATCACAGTAGAATTAATGTTTTTTAAAAATTTTCTAATATTAAGATAATCTAGTCTTTCCTATGATATTCAGATATTTTTAAAATAATCAAAGTAGAAACATTGTAATTGTTCTTATTCAATATATTCAATTCAATGTCAGATTGGTTTTATTTTAATCCCGTCCAGTCCCATAGTAGTGTAGGTATGTTGGAAAGCTAATGTTATCTCCAGTCTTTGCTTAGGTTTTAAGTCTACTGTTCCATTTTAATAAGTTTTTGTCTAATTCTATGTTCATAGAGCAGTGATAGTTTCGTGGCTTAGATTTCAGGCTCCTACTCCAGGGGTTTGGGGTTCGACTCGTGGCATGGGCAAATGTTTGAATTTCAAAGCTGTGTATTTTTTAATCACTCATCACAGTGAACGAATATGAGAAATCTTGTATATAATAGTTTTCGTAAGTTCACTAACGCGTACGTAAATTGCCAAACCAGATTTGCTCAGCATGATAGACTATCCTCAACATAACTATAAGTAGAGACATGCTTGAAGGATTAACAGTGGGACAGTTAAAGAGTTGATAATGATGAGAGAATGTCTACGTACATTGTCCTCATTAATATGCTTCAAATCTATGTTTATTGTTGCTCACCGAACAATCCTC
The DNA here is from genome assembly GCA_018245675.1 of Agara michaeli. Taxonomy (NCBI): domain Eukaryota; kingdom Metazoa; phylum Arthropoda; class Insecta; order Lepidoptera; family Hesperiidae; genus Agara; species Agara michaeli. The sequence continues at coordinate 10,127 of DWDX01002410.1, forward strand.
AACAGAATGATTCTAGGGTAGCATTTTATTGATACATAACATTGTTGTCTTAAATTGTAATAAGAAAGGGATTTTAACGATATTATGAATGGTCGTAGTAGTTTGCAAGCATGTGTCCGATCATGAAATCTGAATAAACAATAGGGTTCTGAGCTTCGACCAGACGTTAATCAACGATCTTATACAATCTACTATTAAACATTTGCATACATAATAAATAATATAACTGTTTAACATTAAAGCCAATAATCAGATAATATTAAATATATTAAGATCTAACTACCATATTTTTCTCTATGCTTCTCGAGTTTGTCCAATTGTTTTAATAACTGGGGCCTCGTGCATAACGCCTTCTTTATAGCGTCATCTAGCATTTTCTTCTGATAGTATGGCGGTAACGGCGTGTCTTCTAGGTGGAAAGTGTGTATTCGGCCCATTGTATCTCCGACGAACACATTGTCGCCGGATGCGGAAAACTTCACGTACACCAACACCACAGATCCGGGAAACGTGTACTCCGAACACGGTATATGAGTCTTGCGCCGAAGGTCCCAAATAGATAGGACATTGCCACTAACGGATAATAGTACAGTCGAATTGATCGGGCAGAACGCGATATCGTACACGGCAGCCGGACACGTCAGCGTCATTATAACGTCATCGATACCCTCCATCCAAAGCCTGATCGCGTTGTCAGCGCCGCAAGACACGAGCAACGTCTTCATGAACGGTGAATATTGCATGCTGTACACCGGCCCCGCGTGGGCTCGGTACACGTCTATATGTTGGTTCAAGTAATGCGTCGAGCACTTGTGTATGCAGCCTTCGTCGGTTCCCACGAGGTACGCGTGGTCGATGGTTGGATGCCACTTGATACACAACGCCGCCGGGTACCTCGTAATCGGAACGTCGACCTTGAGACACTGCTTTGGGGTTTCCAAGCCCTTCATCTTCCCTTCGACTGTTGATATTCGCATCATCGGTGTACAAATAAAGTCATGCGTCTTAGTACTCGTGAACTTGTTGATTCTACCGTCTTGGCATGCGGTCATAACGTAGTCGTGCTTGTCGACCGTGCGCCAACAAATCGCCCATATTGGCTCAAAACAAGGATTCGTGTCCCGTTTACTCTTCGCTATTATTTTGATAGAGTATGAAGTAACATCTATTATCAAAACGTCTCCGTTACCAAAACCGCAAGCTAACCAATTTGGATTTGTATCACAGAATGCCACATACGTCAGGGGGTCTTGGAATCTATAAAGCCTCTCCGGCTTACATGGGTTTTTCGTGCACCAGATACAAATCAGTCCCGTATGACCCTCGGCGTACGTGAACTTTCCGTGTCCAACAGCTAATATATTGCTATTTTTTGGGTTGAAAGATATGCTGGTAATCGGTCTATTGGTAGTCTCTGGACACTCTAACGTCCACAAGGGCTTCATTGTATACACATATACTAAGTCCAAAGACAACGGATCTATTTTGATGAGACCGCGAAACTTTTTCTGCGCTTTCGCATATTGTAAACTAGCTAACACACGCTCAGTCAGAAGCACGGCGTCTAGAAACTCGGGAGATGTCGATATTTCGTTAAACGATTTACCTCGATGAACATCGGCTTCCGTTGTTTTCTGCTTCTTTTTTCTGAGCAGTGTCGGTGCTGCCGATTGATACATTACCATCTCATCTGGCTTTTCCTCGGCCCTGATTCTAGCGAGTCGTGCGTACGTGTCGTGCATGTCCCACATCGAGGCAAACGCAATGGCGTTCTTCTTCTGTGGCCTGGTCGCAAGTGTGTGTCGGCTTTGGGATACGTATTCCTTTGTTTGAGTCTCCTCGACGACCATTTTCCGATTCCTTCCTTTTCCTACAGTTATGTACTGGTAAAATTCATTTTCCTCTTCTACCGCAGTCGCTTCGGGTGTACCTTTGTCATAAGATATAGACGGTAGTTCAAATAGAAATGAAGTCTCCGTTTCTTTTAGGACCACAAATATTTCAGCGGGATACGACATAATCGGTTTTGTTTTAGGCAAATAGAACGCGGAGGGCGCTATGTCCAACACGAGGTCGTCGGGAATGAAACCTTCTTCGGTGTTCAAAGTGTAATCGATATTGATGTCGTCAAGGGAAATGGTAGTGGCGTACACTTTGACCCCAGTGTCCGTTGCGGACTTGGCGACAGATTTAGAAGCTTTCAGGCCTATTTCACTTTTAATGCGAACTTTATTTTCGAAGGCCGCATGAGTGAAATTATCTTCCATAGTGACATATTCAGAACTCATTATATTGTCCGGGGTACAATCGATACCATCGACCATAACATTGTACGTTTCGCGTTTTTCCATAAATGAAAATGCAGCCTTGCTGAGCTTCGACGAGGCCACGCTAATTTTCGAAACAGCTGAAATTACACTTGGATTCCCTGTTTCGGGCGATATTTCTGCTTGCGACATTGTGAATAGATGAGAATATTATACGTTCAACAAAATAAATATAGGTACGTATATCGACCAGTAAATATTTGTTTATATAATACTTTTGCAATATTTGACAAATTCGCAAAATATGACATAACATGTGCAATTGTGCATAGAAACTATAAAAAAATAAAATAATATTTTTAACAAAGTTTCAAAGAAAATAACATTTTTAACGCTCAGTATTAACACTCCGTTAAAAAATTCATACTATGTATGACCAAACGGGAAGTCACTATACTTACCAACTCTTAACTTAATCTATATCAGAGCTTCTTCAAAATTGCTTTAAGATTATTTGAATATTTTTCACACTACTCAAATTAGCTCGAACTTTTGAAAGTTGTGCTAAGAGACATTCAGAAGGTTGAGGAGTCGGAAGCAGCCTACTTGCGCATATAAAAAGCATACTTTTTTAACACATCGCGTAGCAGATGTGATAATTACTGGGTTCAGAACCAAATTGCCAAGACAAGAAATTATTAACAACTTAATACGGTAGTAAAAACGCATTTATATCTTTCGTCAGATCACAGTGAGCAAGGGGTTTTGTTATCTATCTAACGTAAACTAAATAAGAATTGAAGAAACATTTCAATTAAAGTTTTGCACCAGGAGAACTGTACCATATCGCACGGCGTCGCGCGCCGCCAAGCGCGCTTCCGGCGTGGAGCTGAGTTGAACGAATCCCTCGTTAAGAACTGCGTACTTTGTTAATGTAGGCTAAGTATCTATTTTAAACTTGCTTTACTAATTATGCATGAACAGTGCGCTAGGATTTCAGTCCCTCATTCCGGAGATTTGGGTTCATCGTGGAACGTATCTGACTTTATAAAATTACGTGTGTTTCATGGCTTATAATTTCAATATCACTGAATGTACCGGTGAAGAAAAACATCGTGAGGAAATATGCACACCTTATTACCGTTATAGGAACGTCAACATTAGGTTAGTCCGGTAACCTTCATAGGCCAAAAATAACCAAATTTTTCGGCTACTCGGTACCTCTACCTCTGAGCCTTTAGGTACACTTCCTATTTCAGCCTCATTTGCTCATGAAATCCCTTATACTTTAATTAATTGACAGATTAACATATCTGTAAGTGATTTCATTGAACTGCAAATTTAAATCTTTACCGTACATGGGAAAAGCGTGGGTTTTATTTAGACACCCAAGCGACCCACCGACCATCATCCTAATCGGTGACCAAATTCGGTCAATTTGCGGCCCGAGTGAGTCGTCACGCGCCCTTTGCGAGAGTTTAACCACCCCATGACGCTGCGGCAGCCAGCCGTGACGCTCGGCCAGAGAAGGTGCATTTGAGGCGAGCGCGCGTGCCACTTCGCACCTGTCCAAATCAGCCGCTGGCATGAAGAGGATCCTGAGACAATTTCGCAATAGTGAGTTGCATTTATTGTATTTTTCTAGCGGATTACCTTGAACCACAACAAGATCAATAGTGACACAACAAGCCTCGCCGAATTTTTGCAAACACCTATAATAATCGGTGCTGAGCAAAATTTGGCGGTATGTCTGTTCGTATGCTATATTGCAAAAAAATTGATTATACAACTCCTGGTAGCCATTGAGAATTGAACCCAGAACCATAGTCGCTATAGTGCAACACTTGCATAATCGGATATCATTGCTATTTATCTAAGGGATATAGAGATGTCTGGTTACCGCTTTGTTATCACGTTACTACCACTTTATTACCCGTGACACAATGTGGTCTAGAAACCATTGGATAGGATTTTTTTATTAGGTCTCATAAATATTGTTAAATGGCAATTCTCTCTTTAAATGTCACTCACCTGTACTTCAATATTGACAGTTCACTAGTATTTGGCGGGAAAAATAAGAGCAGCGATGTGGCCTATGTTCTAGAATCGAACGGATAGTTTTACCATATTTAATCTGTTCTATTTAGTATGCAGTAGCTGACTACTATGTAGTAAGCTTGGTTTTTAATTGATAAACAAATTCAACTGCACATTAATTCATAACTGACATCTGCATGTATACTTTTCTATGGTCAATTATATTTATTTAAATTCAGGTGTTTAAGATACCTATTTAAGTTTCGCAAAACAATTGTGAAAAATTTTAAAAACATATTTGGTTAACATTGCTTAATTACTACATTCTAACAATTTGTTAACTTCACGTAGAATTCATACCGCGGAACGCAATTATCCACTGTATTAGATATGTACCTACCTAGTCGTTAGATAGCCACAAAGATTAGTCCATTAATGTATAACTTTATCGTTTGAAGTTAAATAGTACAGAGTACGATGACGCTTCATAGGTGAGGCCTATATCCACCAGTGGATTAAATATGTACCTACCATGAATAAATGTCACTAAATATCAGTGCTTCCATAATATCTTACGCTAAAAACACAAACTTACCCACACGTAATTGATTATTTTTCACGGAACAGAAAAAACAATGTATTTTATTTGCAATTTAATATATCCTGTGTCTCTAACAATATGGTGATTCACACACCTTAATGTTTTTTTCCGTAGGTATCTTTGCTAACAATCGGATCGGAACGGTTTTAAATTGTCTTCGGATGCGATTTGAAAAACAATGCTCACTTGAATTTTATTTAGCACGAAAAAAATCTGATAGTTTTCTTTCTTCATTGCGAAACAGTTACTGCGTTTCGGTCTCTCAATATTGATTTTATCGGAATA
>DWDX01002411.1:0-15309 GCA_018245675.1 Agara michaeli
CGCCGACGGAGTGCCGCGGCCGTCCTCGCCCACACCAGGCTGCTGGCATATCACCGTGTACTCGAACGACTGTGTGGACATTAAGTACGTTTTATACAAGAGCATTAATTACACCAACCACAGTCATAGAATTTTATACCTTCTGTAATGTTAGTAATTTAATGCGTCATTGTTGCATATTATACATATTTTAAAATTCGTAACCTTCTCTTCTTACTTATCTATCAGGCTGGTAATCTTAAGTTGACTCATTTAAATAGAGTTCCGAGGTTATTTCTCAGCATTGCAAAAAAAAATATCGGTAGGTACGTGATATTATACTTTAATGATTATATCTAACTCATTGCAATCGAACACAGCAATTGTCAACAGTACACTCATAGGTTAACAATAACCCTTCCTACATAGATGTCTCGTTAAAATAAAATTTATCAACTATGTTTTCGTTTCTTTACATCCACTAATGTGGATATCCATAATGTAGTTGTTTATAACAGGAACTTTTGTAAAATCTTCTTTAACTAATATTTTAGAATTATATAGCGTTAAGTTACATACAAGATATTTCTTTAAAGTAGGTATAAGCAATGAATTTATTTTGTTGTTATCTATTCTTAATTTAATTTTTTATATAATAATAGTCGTCTGTCAAAGTAAATACATATGAAACAACTTCCGAAAGAACTTATTTTATTTACTTATTAAAAAATATTTGTCTCAAATATATATACACCCTTAACCCATGTACTTTCTCAAATTCTTCATTACCTACCCTTAGATTGTTAAAATTCTTTTAATAAATGTGTAAAAACCAATCATTACTTTAGGGTTCTTAGAATAATATTTAAATTACATTTACCTTTTTATGTGTTAACAACATGATACATCTATTAAAACTCGTATCAATATACAAATAATATGTAAATTTTAATCATTACATAGAATTAACTTTGTGTTGAGGTTGTCGGAGGCCATTGCCAGTCCACGTGTTACGAGTATATTTTTGCATAAACATTTCAATTATTTTTATTCGCTATTCTAACAAACTTCTCTAAATCACATACTGTTACATGATAACTTTCGTTCGCTCGTTGGAATTTGAAGTCACACACTCGATCACATATAGAAGAATATGTGATCGTATTTTTAAACCATAACAAATAACATATTATTAGTATTGCATTTTTTAAACGGTAAAAAAATTTGTAAAAAATATATACCGCCAGGTTTGTGCAAAGGACTTTAAGCCAATTTATTTTAAACCGTGAACGTATTCATTTGTTCTATGAATGTTTCATAATTTTATCACGTAGGTAACTGTAGGCACTTATCTGGGAATATTAGATTCATTCGCATAATTATTTTGCATTACAAATGGGTACCTCCTAATCACAAGTATGCTATATCATTTGATTTTTATATATTAATCATTCATAAATTAGCGTTTTAACAGCCATTAGCTTATGATAATGATTTCTAATTAGAATATTGTTACAATTACGTCATCATAGACGCGACGTGGTCTGCAAAGAGAATAATTTCACTACACTCTAATAATAAAAACTATTAAATAAATAACATTATTTTATTACACGGTGTATATAACTACTTCCCAGATCGCCACTATAATCGAGAAGTAGATAGGTATGTGTAATAATTAGATTGCGTTTGTCTGTGTCAAAGTGAATAATGTTATTGCAAGCCTTGGCTCCTATGATTCTAAGTGGCCAGTTGCCATCGTTTTATTTACTGAATACAATGGTAGCTAATGTTCGATCTAGATCATTCCAGTATCTACGTACCGTGCCGATCGTGAGCGACACACCTAGGAACTATGAGTCCTTCAAAAGCACTTAGTTGTAAAAGCTTAACCTGATTATACGCAAAGTCATGTCAATTTGTTTTTCTAATGCATGAAGTCATTAATTGAAAGTCAACGTAAACTATTCTTATGTGAAGTCTCTGTGCAAACGTCATAATCACATACAGTAAAAATAGCATAACAAAATTACACAGCGACTGGAGGAATATTTAATACCTATTTGTTTTCTACTTGTAACTAGATATTTATGTATAATAGTGACCTGACACATTCTGGTAATTAGTGTGTCAGAAAGCTTTTTGGGAAAAAAGTAAACATTGGCCAGCAAGATTTTTTTTATCTTATTAGACGAAAAAAGACAATACCCACTGATAGCAAATTGGAGAAAAAGATGACAGAAAAATTATGTTTTTTTAAGTCCACGGAGCGACGTCTACCATTTTACTGGACCCAATTTCGATACTACGAGAACTACTTCTAATCTAGAAGATAAAAGTATTGTTCATTATCTTCTTAAAGTAAAGTGCCAACTTACGCCGATTTCATTCTAATTATATAAATGCTAACAAAGCAAAGTAAACCGACCGAATGAAATGTGCTTTTATTACGATAACGTACATAAATACGTATTGTTACAGATAATATAAAATCGAAGAAAACATTACGTTGCTGCTAATAGGAATATTTTTGTAGGAATTTGATTTATTTCTGATAAGATTGAAGGAAACGTAAAATGATTTTGTAAATTTTTCTCTTAGTATACAGATACAATAGAAAAAGTGACTTAAAACTTCACCATAACTAAAAGTAAAACAACCAACTAACTTAAAAACCATGTATTACACATTATTTCCGCGTTGATGCGTATTAAATACGATTTTACCTATATCGTTTTATTTTTTGTTAACGTCTAATTGTTTCTAGCGTAGTGCCTTGTCCTTGGTACTAACGGTTTATTTGCATGAAATCTACGTATAATAAATGTTATCTAACGGCCTATAGTAACTGCACGTTTTTATTTGGGATGGATTTCGCAATCTTAAAAAATACGTAAACTCACATAAGGTGTATTTTTAAAGAAGATCACTTTAAATACATGCTCAAAACTGAACAGTACCTATATACATAATTATATCGAATTTTAGAATGATCTTCATACACAGTTAATTTATTGATATATTTATAATTATTACAAAGGCAAAGAGCGCGGGAGGGCATAATTGTAATATTGCAGGGCATCAACTGGCATTGACTACATATATGTAATGAAAGTGCTATTGTAATTATAAAGAAAAAAGGCTGCGATAGTAAAAAACGAACACCTCTCCATGACAGACAGACCGTGCCCAACAATACGTGTATAATAAATGTAAATACAATATGAATATAACTGTAGTGATTATGTCCGCACTGAAGCATGTCAGATGTAAATGATGTCATAATATTTGTTTGTGTCAGTGTGTAAATGGCCCGCCCGCCCGCGCCCTTGTCCGTCGTAGCACCGACCTGCTGGACAGCGGTGTGATCTCGAGGGGTGACTGCGTCTGCTCCGATGCCGCTGTCTGGTGACGGCAGGTCCACAGTGAGGCCAGCGGCCGCAATAACACTCTTGCTGTGATATCGAGGAGCGGCATATCGATCACCGAAAGCTGATGCCGAGGCCGAGTCTGTATCGCCATAGGGAGGAGCTGCCCTTTGTTGATAACCTTCACCGACAAAATACTCTCTATAATAGGGCTCGCCGGCGAAGGTTGTGGATTGGCGTGGGTATTGATCGCCATAGGGAGTGGGACTCGGTGTGCCGGGGGGCGCAAACATCTGCGCTGCATACATTGCTGCGTCCGGCAGAAGAGAGCCGGCAGATGAGGCCCGCGACGGCACCGGTGACGGCGATGCCGCTTCGCCGGGCTCGCCGACCGCCACCTGCGGACACACGCGTCTGTTACACGCGTTCTCCCACGACAATTGTCCGCTCCGTAACGTCGACGCGTACATGCCGCGTCTAAACACAGTTCACAGCCACGTACACTAGGTTCGATCAAACACGTTCACAGTAGAATGTTAAAAAATCCCGTGATATTTCAGCGATCCTTAAGGTTCACCTATGTCGGCGTGCACTGGGCGGGCAGCGCTGGCCGGCCTGATAGGGGCGCGGGCGGGCGCGGCTAGTGCGACTCGAGCGAGGTGCTCGGCACATCGTACGCTAACCGCGATAAATAATACATGAGTAACCGGTAAGGAAAGTGTGTGAGTGCGTGCGCGCGCGACGGCGGCGTACGGACGTGTGACGCACCTTGTGTCGCGGCGGCTTGAGCGCGTGCGGCTCGGGCTCGTCGACCACCTTGCGGCTGAGATCCTCGGGCTCGCGCTTCACGAGTCCCGCGTGGAGCAGGCCCGAGAGCTCGCCCAGCTCCGCCCCGTGCGCGCCATTGGCTGCCTTCAGTGCTCCGCCGGCCCTGCGGAGGGGAGACAGGCGTGATTGGCGACAGTGCGCGCGCGCCGCTATTTCTACGACCGACCTCGTAGTGCACGCGCAAAGTTACACTATCATTTTCTACATCCTTAATATTTTTTTCCCTTCGCATAAAAATATTTCTTGTAGAATAGTCAAAAAATTTGCTAATTATTTATCAAACAGTAACAATTTCCTTAACAAAAATAAATATCATTTTAATATTTTGCAACATAATATATTGTTATTTGGTAATCATTTAAAAGAGAGCCGTTAAACAGAAGCGCGCCGATATTGCTAACATTTTTTTACTTTTTCATTGTTTACCCTCGAAACATTGTGCTGAATTTTAATTCTGTTAAAGTAACAACATCGTAATTACATAATATGAAGTACTATAAAATGATAGCAGCAAATTAAACAACACAAAATCTAACAGGAAATTAGAGATGCACGATGCGACCAAGTACCTAAATATACTTCCTGCTACCTTCTGCTTGTGGCAAAATTACTTAAATGTGGTTCTTTATAGCAGAACTTTATTACTAGCAAGTATACCCGATATTCATAGTAACGTAATGGTTCTCAAATGAGACACGTATAAATGATGACCTAAGGAGGAAATTGTTACATTCTGTAGCAATAATAGAGTTGGCTCTACCTACAAGTTCCCAATATAAGTATAAAAGAGAAAAAGTCTAAACTTTGATATTCAAATTAAATAAAACCTAAGAGTATGTATGCATTATAGTTGCTAATAATATAATTAATTACTTAAACTCTGTTGTTAGCATACCTAGTGAATAACACTATAATCATTCAATACGTACCTAGGTATCATCTTTATTTTACAAATAATTAAAAATTCTTCATGGTAAACTTCATTTTATTTTGATATCTTTATGTGAAGAGAGTAGCGAGCAATCAGGCCATCTGGCCATCAGGATCTCTAATAGAACTGTGCGAATGGGAATGTTAGTGTCCGTTAGTCTAGTTAATGATAGCTGCTAATAAACAAAATTGGTTGGTACTGATAACAAGACTGCAAGAATAGGACTGATAGTAACATTAGTCTTGGTAACATATGTTAATATAAGCGCACTTCGTATAAGTTAGTATCCATACTATTAGAGGTTGGTCACAGATGCGCTCTTGAGGACCGAGATGGTCGCTCCGGACCTTCTAGTATACAAGTGCATCGGCATATACATGTACCCTAAAATGAAATCCATAATTGCTTCAACTATATTGAAAACGACAGCAAGATCTACTTATAATACTAAAATAGCTAAGTTTCATGTCATAGACTTATTTTTTTATAAAAAAATCCAATACAAGACAGAAATAAATATAATACTCCACCATATTATACTAGGTATCTAGCTTCCACGCTAACCATTTTGACATGGCAAGAAAACCGAATAATTAATTTAACTCACAACGGTAGCCTGGGTAAAAAGTCCAAAATGCTCTCAACAGTTTACTCGAAGTCTTTCTCTATCTGTACAATATAAATATTATCTTTAGAGTAAAAGATAATCTTTAGATTTCAATCTAAAGACGCCTTATAATTTTTTTTACATACTTATTTATAATAAAAGTGATACATTGTAGATAGCACGCCCTGTTTGATTTTGTTGATTTATAGTTATTAATTAATGTCTGAGCAGTTTTGTATTTTTCAACGTCAGTACATTTATACGGTCAGTCTTAAAAATAAAAATTATTTTAATGTGCTAGCTGATGTTGGCAACGAGTTCTCTATAGTGCTCTTATGATCATTTGAAGCTAAGGAAGCAAAATTTAGTAGCAGTTGAAATTGAAAACTATTAAGAGAGTCGACCTTAACATATTTCATGTCTATAGATAGGTTCTTGAGATCTGACAAGTTCTTTTGCCTGTGATTCTTATTTATAATTGTCCGAGGGGAGATAACGACTGTTGATTATTCCGCTGTTCATTTAAGATTATTACAAATACTGCAGAGACAGTTACATTAAATCATGTAGATTTGTTCGCATGTGAGTAAGCACAGTGATCTCGGCGAGAGGCGCGGGGCGCGGCTTTCGTCCGGCGATGTCAGTGCGTGCCGATTTATGATAATTGAAGACATGTTTCATTGGCGCTCAGATGTTTATTTTAGATAAGAACCTCTCGTGGCACTATTTCATGCGTCCGAATTGGCCGGGACGCGCGACCTCCCGCGAGCTTGCAGCTCTGTCGGCCGTGTCCGATTGCAATTCTCGCTTTGCTCATTCCCCACGATTTATAAGTACGATTTGTAAGAGGAACACGACGAGTGTGAAATCGCATGTACGATAAGATAAAGTTTGACTTTATAAAATATTTCAGAAGGTATCGGCAAATTTTCCGCAGCGCGACCGACTCGCGCAGGGCGTAACTAATTTGTAATTATGAGCAATGCCCAACGGAGATGTAACTTCGTGTTATGACATTACGACGCGACGAGCCACTTTTTCAAAGCATGCGAATTAAGTTTGAGTTCGTTGCGCCGCCGGCTATGGTGTAGGATCGTTATTCATGGATTCGAAGTACAATGCATTGTTTACTCGTCAATGCTTGCGCTTTAAGGGACGGAGTGAAGCGCGTCGTGCTGACAGCTGAGCGTCAACTCGGGCCCTGCGACTAGACAATGAACCTAATGTCACGAGTCGATACAATTTTTACCATAAGAATTTCATGATTTAATGTTTTATATCCATCCCCAATTACTGAACGTAAACTCATAAAATTTCAAGATTCAATTTTTTATTTTTATTTTAGTGATTATAATATAAGTAAAGTAAATTTAGATAACTAAGTAATACATTTTTCGAAGTTTTAACTAAACCTAATTAGTCATCAGAACACAAAAAAAAATTTCTGCACAAAAGACATTCCCTGATTTAATTCATAAGTATAATGAGTAGTAGGTACAGAAGCAGCACAGTTATCTCATGTCTGTTACTAACGTCCGTAAAGTGGCGACGGGAACTTTCCCAAACTGAGATAATAATCTGATATCGGTATCGTGTTGCACTAAATTACCATAACAGTGTTTGTTATTAAAGTTTAGAATGAACACCTTCTTTTGCAACTGTGTCCTGTATTTTACATGCAAATTTAAAATTTCCTATGAATGCAGTATCCGTATGTGAAGCGCCGAGATGCAGGCGCCTTTATAATTATTTGCAATGTTTACTTAACACCCTTTCACACGTGATGAGACATCGACAATACAATGCTTAGGGACAGGTAACCCCTGCGCATATTCAATGCACCACACTACTGTACACTTAACCAATCTCTTACAAATTATAATAGATTTTGATAATACAACTGCTTACTTGTACGTGCATAAAAGTGGAATTCCTTGGAATTTTCAATTTAATTGGATAAATCTGCTTAGTCCGCAAATATTACCTGTATATATGAAAACTAAAAATTATTATAAAAACAACTAGATATTTTTAAATGCTACAATTTAAAACGTGTAACGTTAGAAATAATGTTAACACTACTCACTACATTCACTGTCAATAAGTTACGAATACTCAAATGTAAAACATACTTTATTATAACAGTGATAGATTATGCATTAGAAAGAAACTAGACACATTTATAATGCTGCATATAGAAAAAAATGTTATATGTTTATTCAACAATAAACATGTAAAATAAACATTTCACGGAACCCAATAAGAGAGGCGCTTACACTTGACGTGAGCAATTTCGATAAAAATCAAAAGCGAGGACAGTTTATACATCGTTGACGAATAGATAAAAATCAATTGGGCGATAAAGTGAGATGAAGAAGGCAGCAGCGATCGCAACGGATGCCAGTAACGTCATTCCATTCTATTTGAATATATCATTCGGCCAAATGTAGGTTTATTGCTACTTTTCTCACGGAATGACGGAACTAATGTAGTATCGAAGCTTTTTAATTGAAAATAATTTCCTCAAACATAGATATGAAATAGGACGTTGGCTAGTCATTATCTATACATGAATGAAATAGTAGAAAGGAATAAATCTGTAAACGAAATGTTTTTGGAATAAATTTATTGCTACTCGACATGTAGGCACATGACGCAGCAATAAAAAAAACAGACAGCCGGACATATTTTGTCTTCGTTTGTTCGCTCACCAAGCAAAAACGATTAGCGAACTTTGTTATGGTGATTAGCTACTTATCCTCCGAGGTAAATTAAGGAATCTAGATTGACACATGAGATGTCCAATTTCGACAGGAAAATATAAAAATAATACACGTTAGCTTTTAGAAATCATGGATATAAAGACAAAGTGGATATAAATTGAAACAAAAATAAATAAAAATACAATCTTTCATTGCCTCACTTGATTTTCACTAAATCATTAGATATTGTAAAAAGGTCCTAAAGTCATAGGCACCAGATAATAATGTTACAGAAGGTAATTATAGCTTTTTATCGCAGATGTTGTAAAATAAATTTAACAAGTATGAAGTTAGCGAAGAAATATTGATCATAAAACATACTATGATAATTATACCATCACGTCAAGTCCCTAAAGGGGAAGGAAGAGAGCCTCGAGTGTCAAATGTTATAAACCTTTATAAACCCGTATAAACTTGATGCTTCTTGAACATTCATCACTCTCTTCATACAAATCTACGCGCCGGGTTCGGATACTCTTGACTCCCCTATCAGACAGTATCTGACCTAGTTAGTGGAAGTAGGAAAATCTTGGTCTCCTACGGTACGAGTACCCATATCTATCAACACTCGCATTGTATATCTATTTGTTCATTCTTCCATTATCCATTCTTTCCACATGTCCGAACCATCGGGACATTCCTTTCTCATTTTTACACCAATACTCTCCTTTACACTATTCAGTAACAAGATTTATTCATCTATTTTTTCCCACTTAGTAAAGGGAACGGGTAAGGGCTAGTAAACTAGTAAAAATAATTTTTGAATCTTGATTTGGCACTATTTATTTATAAGCGCCCAAATAATAAAACTAGCAGCAAGCAGCTGCGGCTAATAATTCGCAGAGGCAACTGTCACGATAGAATTGAATTTCACAAGCCATCGTTTGAATAGGGTATACACGATAAAGGATGGTCAAGAAGAACGGTCAAGCCTCGATTTTATATTTTGCTATGCGATGACCGCCGCGATCGGGGACGTAACGATGTAAGTACGTTTTTTACGCATTATCTTTATAAGAGGGTCGGGTGTTTCCAGGGGAATTGAATGGCATTAACTGCTATGACATTAACAATACAGCCGTGTCTTCGAGAAGAAACCGGTTTCAGACTTTAATGGGTCACACGGTTCCAGCTCCCGAGTTTTTGTGAAGCGACCGCGACTTCGCGACTTGGATACTTGCAAAATTGTGTTCATTCTTCTTTTCCTACATACCTAATGTATTTTATAGGTATATGTTTTTTTAGTACGAAATTAACATGACTACAAAATCAAATTATAAAAGTTACACATAGGATGATTTACAAGAACGATCTGCTATATAACTGTGTATACGAGTATTCTATTCAACCTTAACTTTCATCACATTCAATACATTTACTTTTAAAACTGTTGATAGTACGCCGATAGAACGTTACAAAATAGTTATAATAATTTCTGTACGGTTTTGTAGAGACATGGAGAAATTGATTTCCCGTTAGTTGCAAAAGCTCACAGTGACAGGGTCAAGCCCTCCCGGAGCCATCCCATCGCGTGTTTCTATGCTAATCTAACGTGAGTATTCGAGAGCCACCGACAACTATTAATGGTTATAGCCAACGTTTTCTCTTAATAGATCTAATATTAGCCGAGGTCCTGCTCGTACCGAGCTGCGCCCGCGACTGCGCAACGCGTTTACGAAACACACCGACGCCTACGAACCTAAAAGTAACATAATATACAGATTAAACTAGTTAATTTCTACATCTATAGAGTATTCAATTCAAATATTACGAGCGATTTAAACAACAAATACAGCGCTTCGAAATTGACGATACTCTGGCACTGAACTATATAACGGATTAGCATACAAACGCATACGGCGACGCGGCGAGCGCGGATGGGTGCGGGCGACTTGGAGCATTCGTTATAATTTTGAATGTATGAATGAGAAATAGCAGCGCGCGTCGGAGCGGGCGCGTGGGACGCGTGCCGACAATGAGCCGCGACAAGTCCTGGGCGTCCTTGTCAATGTGAGCCGCTTCCAGCCACATCCGTCTATTGTCATTATTTGTATTTATGCACTCCCGTAAACGATGACGAGGATGACATGCCCAAACAAACGATCGCCGTCTATATTAAATATCTGTATATTAGAGGAATTTACAGGAGCCTGAGTACTAAACTTCGACGATAGCTACACCGGAACACACCTAAAATAGGTTTCTTACAATATTTATCTAGAAAGGCAAAATTATTGCCATATTTATCTAATTATATTTCTTGATTGGATTAATAAATAAAATATTTTAAGTGGCAATCCACTGATCCTCTCTTGTCGAAAAAAGAATAAGAGACGAGGTTTGCTCATTTTTGTCTCGCTATTGAAGTATGCTGTTAACAACCTCTTTCAAAAAGCCAGCATAATTTGATCGGGGTCGCATTTCTATGGGAACATCGTTGAATGCACAAACACACTGATCCAATTTAATTCTGTACGTAGATTTTACATTATTTCATAAATAGGTTTGTTACTTCGTTAAAGTGTTTATGGATTCCTATGTCTTAAATAATTGTTTTGGTCTCGGTTATGTACTGTTGAAATATTATTCTCTGTTAAAAAAGATTGACACATATAACAGAAACATGATTACTGAGAAAGGTTTGGTTTCGTTTAAATTCATAATCTAAAATCATAGGTAATAATACCTATATTGATTTCCTATAACAACATCAGTATCCATAAAAAACGATTAGTAAAAAAAATTTAGCAATCGAACAGCTAAAGGATATGGTAATATTCAAATGATATACGTTGGAAGTTATAAAGGGATAAGATATTCTTCGCAGTTGCAAACTCTTATTTCGATAATCCCGCTATAGGCATTCAAATGAGAGCTTATGATTTATTGAGTGGAACATTAACATTTTTATTATTTGTTATTCTTACACCTTTCGTTGGGGCCGGAAGCCACGCGGCCTCTGTCTCAGTGTATTCGCCCGTGAGACTTGCAACTAGTACGACCCCGCCTGTAACTGTACGCGCATAAAAACACCTCTACCTATACAAAAGATTGCATGTATATTATCATAGTTTACATATAAATTTTACGCGAATTCATTCCGTATTCACTGCACCTAAAAGTTTGGTGATTATAATGATAATTGGTACGATACATGATCGTTCGATTTGATGAATGGCCGTGAGAAATGAGTATTGATTTTTCCGGAAATGTAGTAGATTACAATACGCTAATCGAAGTTCTGCAATGACTTATTTCATTATTAAAACTCAAATGACAATATATACATGTCTGCGTATAGTATTTTGTAAGCAATATTTTAAACACAAAATCGTATTGGAACGTATTCACAGCAATTTGACATCTCCTTCCTTGATTAATTCAAAATTAACGAGCCAATGATAAAATATTATTTATAAAATGCTCGGCGTGATACAAGATTTATTGCTTTCTGTAATGAAAGAGTAAAATATCACTATTATTCTTCAAAAGTCCATGACTAGAATTTAAGAATTGCCACAGGCTTAGAATATGTTGATAATATAAATTACACGAGAACTTGTGTAAAAATGAAAACAAATGACTACAGGCGCTAGAAATTATGGAACTTACGACCAAACTTCTTTATGGAGGCTTAGATGGCTGTCTTGTGCTAGTGGCGGCAGCTTGTAATAGTCAGTGACGAGAGATTGAGGCTGCGGGTCCTCTGCTACTCCGAGCACGGTGGACGTAGCCGCGCTCAGTGGGTGCTCCGCTCCGCTCGAGTAATACGCGCGCCAAGACTCGCCACTCACTTCCATCACCTCCTTGCGTCTCCTGTTAACAAGCAAACGAAAATATTGTTAATTAAATTTCAAGAAATAGTATTAAGAGTAATTTAAAAACTTAACTTATTTCCGAGGATACATTCTAAACAATATAATTATCTCAGTAAAGTCGGAAATTTAAACGCATTCCGGATTTTCTTCATATCATACCGTAATATTAAATATACGTATTAATGCATAATGTAATTTACATACACGTATTCTATAAACGTGTGCGTTAACAGCGACATGCAATAACGTCTTCTGGTCATAACATTTAATCAAATTTCATTGACTCCGGCAACTCAATGGAGTAAACATAGCGTAAGATACTGGTATTCCAAGCTTGTTGTTTTATGACTGGATTGACTACAACTTACGAACCAGTTATTAGGCGTGACCATTTTGGTACGAATACTGACCTTTGATGGTACCATCAGTGTATAACGTGACGATATAATACGTACGCTAATTGTTGTGCACAACAAACCGTGAGTCAGCGAAACAGGTGGCCAGTTCGAGTGAACCAGTACACGATTATTACGAGAAGCGGCTCGGACCTGGAGAGATTCGCTTCTTTCTATGTCTAATTTGGACGGATGATTGGGTCGAGAGATCATTAGTCGGATGCCCATACGTCACCGAGACGGGGTCGCTTGCTGCCGCGCAACCTGAATGTAGAACAGGTCCAAACCACTTGCAGAACCGGAAGGATACGAGGCAAATCCCTGTTCCCTCGCCAACCAGTTTAGGTCGCCTGACGTCACACCCAGCGGTATCCGACGATGCAGACAAATAAATAAAAAATGTTGGAAGCACGCGTCGGACGAGTTTGACCGGATCGTAGTTCTACCTGATTCCTGTTCCTGGTGTTTGTTGATATCACGAAAGGTTATTACTTATTGTTGTTACGGGAGATGCTCGTCGATAACCTGTACAATAAGCGCATGATGATCTATACAAAGTTACTACTATCACTGAGATAGTAAACATGAATTATGATTTTCTACACATTTAGCTGAAAATACCATAAACGATCTACTTTGGGCCAAGAGGCAAACACGGCATTTTTTTTAGAGATCCATTAAATATGGTCTTATAATATTTTTTTAAATTGTTGTCATACAACAAGTGAAAATAATATTATCCTCAATTATCTTTTCTTTATACACCAGAAGCGCTGGTAATGGTTGACGCTAGTTGTTTATTGCGGATCCCCAGCTACCGTTAAATTAACATAGGTTGTTTGGGAATGTCGCGTTAGTGTCAAGCGAGAATAGAATGTGCGAATTGGTTCAGAAAACTGGAAAAGCCAGCTTCTGGCATTTAACCAGCCGAAGCGTGAGTCATTTGACGAGTTAACTGGCAGGCAGTTGCGCGGGGGGCAAGGGGCGGGGGGCGCGGGTGCACCACGTGAATGAGATTCCGGTAGGTGCGCACGTAAAAATCGTGCAACGAATCTAACAGGTTTGCTGGAGTCCTTGCGAGGCCATCGGGACTGGTCTAACCTGCCCTGCGCAGCCGAACCTCGAATTTCCGACCGTTTCCTATCACGTTTGCTTTGACATGTAAACACAGCAGCCTAGCTTTACTACAATAGCAGTACAACAAATACATAACTTCAAATATTCTAATGCAACATTTTAGCTTTCAAGCTCTTACGTGAGCATATGGGGATATTTTGGGTATATGCTATAGAGATCATATGACAAGACTAAGATTATTAATTGATTGCTCTTTCTTTATCGTCAATTGTTCGCGGCACTCGTGTTTCGCAAGATACCTACTACTCACTTGTTTGTTTGGCGTCGGCTATTGAATAGAGCGATTAGAAAGTATCGCGCACAGCTGTCACGAAGACGTGACGTATGCTAGAGCGGAACGGATGGCTTTAAGCAAAGGGTTGAAGAAGTCTGTGTAACACAAATAAAGCATTCGATTCGGGCTTTCATTCACAACCGTTTGTTAGATAACTTTGCCCTTGATAAGTTTCACGAATGCGCTATTGCATTAATGTGCCGTAAAGAATATCCAAAATGGCTCTAACGTCCCTTTGTGTAAAATTGTGATCATTACGTTACATGAAAATACATCAATGTCATTACTGATCTGATGAATATTATCAATTTGAATGGCATATCCGGACTGCTTAAAAATTGAAATTGATTCGCGGAATCGAAATGCTCCAGACAGCGGGCAATGAGAAAAATAAGAATTTTGAGTTCGATTGAAGCTGAGTGACTGTTCGAATGGAGATTTATCTGAGGTC
This sequence comes from Agara michaeli, assembly GCA_018245675.1. Taxonomy (NCBI): domain Eukaryota; kingdom Metazoa; phylum Arthropoda; class Insecta; order Lepidoptera; family Hesperiidae; genus Agara; species Agara michaeli. The sequence goes on from DWDX01002411.1 coordinate 14,551, forward strand.
GCGGCGAGTGTACAGCAAAGTGTCGGCGGCGGCGAGTTTCGAAAGGCGCTCGTCCACGTCCACGTCCGGTGTCGCGTCCAACTATCGATCATTCGGTTCGTTAATAAATAACACGTTGGCGTCGTTCGCCGCTTATCTCGGCTGTTCGGGCATGTGGAAAAATTTGGTGTAGGTGTCGTAACGGAGCGGCACGCATGTCTCGCGGGGTTGCGTGCGCCCGCCTGGCGTGCTTATCCTCTTCGGTCGTTGCCACTCCACTTCATTGCTTTATTATACGTTTTAATTAAAATAAAACGGCGTCAAAATAATTTTATAGCATCTTAGGATATATCGCCAGCTAAATTTCAATATATTTATATTTTGACTCCGCTAAGTAAACCAGTTTAATTAGTACCTAAATGTATTCATCATTTAGTTATAAGCTCTTAAATGTATAGTGAGTAATTTAAGCTTTATTTATTTTCTTTTTAAAACACATTTTTATGTAACATGTCGCTAAAGTATGCGCGGTGAATTAGTAAAAATTACAAAAGAAGACCATTTAGCCTATCTATAATGGAAAAGGTACACCAACCAACATGACTGCGTGTTCTTATATGTTATATACATACACATATACATTAGTGTATATCGGTGTAATGTTTAAATGGCATTTCACAGAGTCTAGAAATATCGAAACGCACGTTAGCGTCGAAACAGGCTACGCAGCTTCACCTCTTTCACCCGACAGGTGCGGTGCCGAGCGGGGAAAGTATAGGG
>DWDX01002412.1:0-15308 GCA_018245675.1 Agara michaeli
TGGCCTAAATCCCTCTCACTATGAGAGGAGACCCGGTCCAGCAGTGGACCAACAAAAAGGGTGGAAAAAAAAAAAAACATGACAAGGACTTAACAGTTATCTGTAAAAACAGGTTGTAATTGCATTCCACAACAAATGGTCTAGATTTTGAGTAGAAATCAGATTTCAGTTATGTCGTTTATATTATATTAAAAATTATAACACTAAATGTGCATTCCACAATAACATATTAAGTGAAATTAGTCATTCATACATTGGTACACAAAAAGCAGTTTTATATTTAAATTTCTAATCAAGCTACAATTGAGTTAACATCATGTGTCGTACGCTAGATCCACATTATATGAAAGAAATACTGAATATTACTAAAGGGACATCATTTATAAACAAGTTTACTAAATCTAAATATAACGTAGTAGAATCCTAAGAGAATAAATATGAACATAGGTTTTTCTTATTTGCCACAAATCAGACCAACAGCCATTCCAGCCATGAAAGATGCCAAAAATACATGGGATTCAGTTGCACGATACTGATCATCGCCAATAAAATTATTATACCAACGTTTGGCTTTGTATTCTTTTTTCTTCAACAAATCTTCGGCCTTGTCCAGTTTGCGATCCACGAATCGCCCCACCTGCAAATGCAGTAATAGTTTTCAAATGCTGTAATATCACAATCCCAAAGGTTAATTACATTATGTAATTCTAAAAAGCCTACAGAAATGAATAAACCCTTGTAATCACTTGTACCCTTCTAAGAGATATATTGCAGACTACCAAAAAAGGGCAGTTTAAAACAAAATGTTGATTTAAAAAGCGTACACTTGACCAGTTCACCTACTACACTGCAAAAAGGACTTTACACAAAATATTTTATTAAACTATAAATTTTGTACATGAAATTTTCTTGGAAAATCATTCCAACTGCCATTACCAATAAACTGTAGGAACAGCAAGTGATGTCTTCTATTTCAATGTATTTATCATTGACTTAAGTATGAAATAGCTTTTATCATCTCTTACAGTGAACATTTGTGACAATCAATTGTAGCTATTTTCAAAAGCAATATTTGTTTTTAATGAATACTTACTAAAATTTTTAATACTTTTCTAACCCCTTTTTTTGTTGAAAATAATAACAATGTAAGTTTATATGGAAACAAAGCTAAGGACATCATTAGGGACAAGCATAAAGGATTTTTACCTTACCATACGATTCTAAAAAAAATATAAGTAGGTCAAATAATGTAATCTGTTAAGTCAGGTGATTCAAATTTATGACTTTCAATTTTATGTGAATATATAAATGCAAATCTTTGGTTTTTTCATATAGTCCATCTATGTTAAGTAAGCATTGACTGTAATGAAAAATTATACAGACACCATAGGAATAAACTAAGTATGCTGTATTTTTCTGTCTTATGACCTTGATTTTTCATAGCCAAGTAACTCCATGTTTTGCCAAATTTCAGCATTCAAATTAAATAACCATAACAATCTAATTCAATAATGGCTATTATATTACATTTCCTGTTCCTAAAACCTAACAATTTATTTTATATAAGCTTTAAAATATAGACACTAGCCCTGTTTGCAAAATTATCTTCTTTACATTTAATTTATTCCTTTAAAGAACTCACTTCAGTCAGTAACAGTAAAAACATTTTTTTTATGAAGATGCAATCCCAAAAAAGAATCCTCCTGTGAACCCTGCTGAATAATAGGAATTATCTTTGACAAATAACAATACCTGCAACAAAAATTTTGATTCATTTTAAATGTAATCTAAAAGAAATGCCTTCAGTCCTTCCAGGGTAGATGTACTGGCCAAGTTGAACACCAAAAAATATTTTATTTTTAAAAGTAAATCAGATTTTTTGTATATTACAAATGACGAAGTTAACTGTAGCATTTAACAGCAGAACCACATGTCAACAGTATGATAAATGTTAAATCATCTATTATGTAAAGATGAATTTCACATATAAGGAATTATCTAAATGATATTACCAAAAATTACTTATTTTTTTACTGGGAGTGATAATATGAGATGTATATTAAAAAAATCTTAGACTGATAACAGTAGTTATATAAATGATAAGAAATCCAAGGGAAATGCACAAAAAGATATGTTTATATAATATACAAAACAATATTGAATAACTGTTTCATTATTATAATCAAAATAACTAGTAAATTGAAAATTAAAATCTTGCATTTAGAACTAAAATCAGTTTCCGCAAAATTTAAGGTAAGGAGTTATATTTCACATAGCAATGTCAAAGAATACTAATAGTCCATATTCTTAATGATTCACAAAATGGTACCAATGTATAAGTTACTAATAGCTTCAACCTTTGTCTTTGTGTAAGTGTGATTTAAGTGTTTAAAAGAAAATTCATAGGTTTCACTAACTTTTTCGAGAAAATCTGGTGATTTTCCTGTAGCTTCTTTTTCAATTTTATCGGTGATTTTATCAACTCTCTTAGTGATTTTGTCCCAATTGATATCAACGTAACCCTTTTGACTTGCAATGTGCAATAATATTACACCACCGCCGATGCCTACTGCAGCGATCTTTCCGATTTTCATGGTTATGAATCCTGTTATCCTTAAATATATTTAAAAACTAACTGCAACTCATGATCATAATTTATAATATATAATATACACATGCATAAATAAACAATGAACATGATGAGTAACTACATACCACCCTGACGCAGTTCCTAAAATTAGCTGTTTGGTTGCGGATGTTTTACCAATGTCCGAAATTGCTTTTTCAATAAAATTTTTTGCATCGTCTACTATTTTCTTAGCTTCATCAGAAGCGTCGTCGGTTTTGGGCTTAGCCATTTCAACGATTTCAAACTTGATATTACAGGACTGCACCACCCACTGCACGTCTACTAACGATTTGCCGAATGTCTGACTACGGAACTAAATTAGAAAGATAGATAAACCCGTAGACCATAGACTATATCATACACTTATATTATACTGATATAGATGCGTAATATATAACTAGAGTTTTAAAATTAACGTTAGTATTTTACCTTCGTCAAGAGATGGCAATGCAGTTTTATTTTTTACAGCTTCCCTTGATGGCTCTGACATATCACTGTATTTTATATACATTTAAACTTTTATTGTTTATATTTAGCTTGGGTATGTGCATTTGTGCATTTGCATGAATTTAAAAATAACATGGCATAACGGTTTGTATGTATATATGTATGTAAAAATAACAATTATCAATGTTGTAAACCGGTACTTTTAATCGTATGTTTATTATCACAAACGATACACTATAAATTATGAAAATCATCAAAACGAGTCCCGTGAAGTCTCACTAAAACTGAAGCAATAAAGCTGCCATCGTAAGGTATATTTTTCAAAATCATAATTAACCATGTAAAATGTTGTTTAAAAAGAAAACGCACAGAGATGTTTTATATACGCAGTTATATTTTCAACTAGAGAGCAGAGACAAGACAGAGGAGTGTTCCACAGACAATTATTTTGATATCATAAAATTACAATTTTCAATCCAGGTATTGGTAATTTCAATAACCTACCGCTATTTCAATGGGGTTCTTTATTCGAAGAAGTAAATCCGACACTTCAACATCAACATTTACACCAGATAGGTGCCATACTATCAAACATTACATTATGATGTATCAATCATATGTCATCTCTTCTTCATTTATATATTCATTTAACGCTAGTAAACATGCACCATCCCGTATATAAAGGTCCAGAACAGGACGTAGGTGAAGAGTGCACCGAGAAATCCATTGGTGAGCAAACCAAATCTCGATATATAATACTTGTTCCAGTTAGGCCCCGCTTTTATCATGAACATCACCCAGAGGACAATCACCGAGAGCACGTAGAAGGCGAAGCCGTTAAGACCTGTGAGGCCGAGTACACCTGGAAATCACAATATTGTAAATCAGGACAGTCTGCTCAATTGTTTGCTGCCCTCTTCGCAAAACCAATTTCATATGCTGTGCCCGTAAACACTACACAAAACGCTATCGGTTCAAGTGTCACAAACAGGTTGACATGCTCTGAGCCGTAAATAAACAAAAATCCAGTCTATATGTTGACAGTATTGAGATGACAATTAGGTTATTTTGTTGTGTTGCCGATTTACTGCTTATTTTGTTTTGTATAATATCACAAGTATTCCTCTCCGGCAACTGCTATTCTTTTCCAGTATACAATCTAAAATCTTTTTTTAATCAATAAACTCATCCACTTAAAATGTGAAGGCTACTGTAGTTAACAACAGAGGACAGGTCTAGTAAAAGCAATCTTAGTCTAAGCGTAGTTACTATTAATTCACGTTCGCAAGAACTTAGTAGTCAATTTTCGGACACTTATATATGTAAGAAACCATATTTTCCGAGCTGTTTACAGAAAATCGACTCAAGCTAGTGCAAAATGGACGAGCAAGAATCGTCTTAATTTTTTGCATAAACTTATGACCAGCATGGTGGATGATGATTCGGCCATTATCATTTTAATTTTATAGAAGGTATGTTTTTAAAATGCAATTAACCTACCGGCAGTAGACCCAGATAACGCTGCCATAGACGTTCTACAATACTCGACGACCGCTGCATTATTTCTAAGCGCTGCTTCACTGTAAGCCACTGGCTCGGGTTTGTTATCCTTAACTTTTGCTGACATACTTATAGTTTATCAGGAATGTTTTAATAATTTATTATTTCTGAAATTATAATAAAATGTAATGATATTTATTATTGTACGAAATTACGAATGTAAACGAGTGATTGTGGCGATCTGATAAGACTGACAATCCAAAATTTTGACTGTTATTTGACAGTGACCTCAGTTAAACTTATATGCCGAATCTTGCGATCACCATATTATAATAATGTCTATGACTAAATATTATTAATAAAATATCGATCAAGAAACATTCGTAGAAATTACATATAACCAAACTATTTAGATAAAAAAAATTAAGAATACAATTATTTTGTGGTGGTCGATTTTTAATCGAATAACATTTTCAAATAAACATTTCATTACGTAGTTAGAATCCTACAATCAGCTTTACATTTTTGCCTTTATTATGTAATCGTAATTATGATGTAAATGAAAATGTAAATTGAACACCAACTTTAATAAAATATTGTACCACATATGTAATACATGTATAAATTAAATCACATTTTTTACCTGTGGCTTTATGTTATAGGTTTTTCAACATTTGTTACTTGCGTCATGATTATGATTATATTTTACCGCCAAAAATTTACGACAGTTTCTTTAAACTATTTTACACATATTGATGATAGATTGATAATTGTAATTTACTGTTTAAAACAATAACATAATTATGATTTATATATACTCCAGTGCTAAACTGCGCAACCCTGATTTCTTTATATGATTAAGCTATGCTTAAAACTTGCCATAGAAGCATTTGATTTTACAGTTATTTCGGTTTTAAAATATCGAAAAAGATTGATTAGAACTAATTAAGCTTGCTAATATTCAACTTTCAATTCATATATCACGTCAAAGATTTGTAATAGGTTAATACTTACCAGCAAGGTACTAGATAGCGCATGAGTGAAGCCAATGAACTTGTGTGCATAACATGCATGTGTTGAACTGCCATGTACAAACACTACTGTACTCACACACAGTGACATAATTTCATAGAGGTTTTCGCGGCACTGAGCGTTGGTGAACTTATTTTCTTTTTCGATAGTAAAATTAAGTATATGTTATTGTTGTTTGGTGTTTTAATTGTGAGGTAATGAAAGACGGTGATTTTTGGTTTTATCTTGTTGTGGAAATGCTTTACTGTTTATATTTTTTCGCACTAATGAATATGTGATGGCGCATGCAACGACGGCTATAGTTAGTCCTGCTTCGTAAGAAAATGGGACTTTGTTCGGATAGAATCGGGACGCAGAGTGTAATTTGATAATATTTAGCAACTATATGTCCGAAACTACGTAAGAAGTGCATTAAATCACCAATATTCGGTATTAAGCGTGTGTGAAAATGAAAATTAAGTTTTCGATTCAGGGAGTTTGATGTAACACTATGGATAGCGTATAATCTATATTGTTTGAGTGCAAATACTAGTCATTCGATCTCTAAATTCGTGTTATGAGATTTCGAATGGAATCCGTCATTTTTTTATTCATAAAATATATTTCTGATACTGAAAAATACATGTTATTGTGCTTGCAATTTCAATAACCTAGTTGTCCCTGAGCAGGAAACTTCATTTTGATTCTTTTGTTTCAGGCTTAAGTTCTTGGAAGGTTTGAGTGTTTTATAATTGTGTTTTAGGCTCTGACATGGTCGTCCATTAAGTTTTTTACACAAAAACGAGTGATATTGAAATGTATGTGAAATACGATTTTCGAGATAATATTGTATTTCAGGGTGAGTAAAGATAATTTAATGTAAATAAAACAAGATGGAGGAATCTGAGGACAATATAAGTGCTGAAGATATAAAAGATATAGACAGCCCGGCTATTAAAATCAAACCCAAAAAGAGGTCTATGGTGGAACGGGAGCTTGAAACAAATTTGACTGAGAGGATCACCTCTCCGATAACTAACGCTGACAGTACCAACACCAGCAGGTATGGTAGAGCTCGTCGATTAAAAACTGATCTCGAGCTCAATGAAACTCAAAAAATTTTGAAATCGCTCAAATCGCCTCAGAGCGACCGATCCACAATCAAATCACCCGTGTACAAAATGCACGCATCCAACTCGCCGATCCAAATGGAGTCTGCCAGTAACACGACAATACAATACAATGTTGATCATCAAATTGAAAATATTTACAATGAAAACATATCACTTAGCCGTTTTAGTGATGAGAATAAAAATATATCACCGGGAAAGCAATCACCAAAGGTGTACGTCAGGAAAGACTTGATACAAAGCAAGGAGAAGGATGAAAAACTTACATTAATAAAGCACATCTATTCGCCAGCTAAAAGTACCAAAAATTCGAACAGCCACCCAGGCGATGTTCTAGAAAGATCCGATTGTTACGGTTTAAATACCAAACAAAATTGTCACTTGGATAACTTGTCCGTCGTCAAGACATTGGATTTTGATGGTAATAGGAAGAACAAAAGGGAGATGAAAACGGTTCTATCGAAGAATGATCTGTTTGAGTTGGAGGCTAAGTGCGAGTACCAGGTTGGCGATTTGGCCTGGGCCAAGATGGGAACGTACCCGTACTGGCCGTGTATAGTGACAAGAGATCCGTACAGTGGAATGTTTATTAAAAAGAAATGTAAGTTTTTCCACATTAATCACTGAATGTAGGTATAATAATAATAAAGCCTTTTATTCGGACTATATACATTTACACGAATGTAGGTATTCAACTTAATTAATGCAATGTCACCTTGTTCTCGTCGCTTGTAATTATACTGCCATTGAGCATCATGTGCAAACTTGTAACTGTCACCACATGTGCAGTTTGTTAGTGACCTGAGTAAATAAATAAATAAATAAATGTTACATTTATAAATAAATTAACTTATTTACATTGGTACATGAAATTGATTAATTTGAATTTGTGCAGTGTCATCTTGAATGGACTACATAAAATCATGCATTTAATTGTAATTTAAGATTAACAGTCATAATAAGTTTTTATCTAATATCTTGTGCAAATGCTTGAAACTAAGAATTTTCATCAGCAGCACTTTTACAAACTCGTATTTAATAATTATATTATTTAAGCTAATTAATTAAAAATATTGAGGATCAATTTCATGATTAGTTTTTTACCCTTAAATAATTGTTTGCATTTTATCTTGAGTTTTAAATTTTTTAAATATCATTAATGATATCCATTATATCATAAATCTATTCATTAGCAAAATAAACATTTTTGGATGCAATGCATAAGCAATAATTGAGCATTAGACGGTGCTATATATATGCTAATCAATTTCTCCTACAACATAAAAAAATGTCGATGCAGTAATATTCTTGGAAATGTTTACTCGTATCTATTATTGAGTTTAAAATTTTCATACAAAACATATAACAAATAAAGATATGATGAAATGACACGGTCGATTTCAATTTATCTCTATTTAATATCTTTATCAGTCCCAATATTAGGTTCACAATTAAATTGCATATTAACAAGATGTTATTGTTAAAATAGCGATAATTGGTTTATTTATAATTAAAATTGTGATCATTACTTACAATATCCCTATATGAAATGGGTTTGGCTGGAATTTTGGTGCACATACCAAAGATGCACACCAAATATGATTGATTCCAGTTTTATTATTAGGAACTGTTCATTAGAGTCTACACATTAATATGAGTCATGCAAACACTTTAGTAACATGATATCATTATTTTCATTACATACTTACACTCATAGGTTATTCCAAACAAGAGTGAATAGGCAATTTCTAGGTGAGCATGCTTCATCTTAGACTGCACCACATTTACCATCAGACGAGCTCTCAGTCAAACGAAAGCCTATTACGCAATAAAAGAAAAGGTGGTAGAGTTAATCCATTCAATACTGTTACATTTTTTAGTATTTGGCCGTGTGGATCGAGACGTCATCCATGTCACTTTCTTCGGTGACAATGGACGCAGGAGCTGGATTGTGGATAACATGCTCCGGAAGTTTCTGGGTCAGCTGGAGTTTGAAGCGAGTCGGGAGAAATTCACCCCAGACGTATGTTGCCAAGATTCTATTCTTACATTAATACTTTTCAACTATTGGAAAACTTTAAATTCAAATGTCACTCACTAGTTGTAACGGTGAAGAAAACCATTGTGAGGAAACCTGCACGTCTCAGAGACTTCATAAGAAATTGTAATGTTTCTGAGGTGTGTGAAGTTGGCCAATCCGCACTTGGCCATCGTGGTACACTAAGGCCTTAAAATCTCTCGCTATGAGAGGAGACCTGTGTACAGCAGTGGAACAATGAAAGGATAAAAAGAAAAATTGGAACAATTAATCAACTGAAATTGAGAGCAATAATAAGAGAAAAAAAATCATCTATCAGCAAACAACATCATCTCATCATCTTTATTATTATTATAACCATATTCTTTACATTTGATATAAATGCCTCTCCCATTTTGGGCACTTTTTTTTGTTTTCAATCTTCACAGCCTTTTTATTTAGGATCACCACGAAAGTACCCTACAATACTGACTTGTGTCTGTTGCACTAGCTACAATAATAGACCTTGTAGTTAGTCTCATTGATTTGATTAAGTGGTCCGGGCTACCAATTCAAGAGATGTCAGATTGATAGGCTCAAGTCACTGCAGTGAAATGTCTACTAGTCTCTGTGTCCCAAATATGCTCTGTTAGAGACAGAAAAATGTTTGTGATGGAATATCATCGGCTCTGCTTATGTATTTCTATGTATCATTACCTGTGTTTCGATTGTGAATAGAAACTCGGAGATTAAACTCTTCCTGTTCTCGGGCAATAGTGACAATTATCTATGTATGTGAATTGTCACAAATTGTTTTCAGATTGGTATTGTTTAAAAACAATGCTATATGCTTTGAAATAGTTTAAAGCAAGTAATAAAACGATATCCTAACATTAAGAGCGAACTGAGTGACAAAGGTTAACTACATCTATGAATAATCGATAGACTTGTACGGAAAGTAGTTACTTCATCTATGCAAATGGCATCTCGTAACTATAACATTATGAAACGTTTTAAAAATATACTTACGCTACTACTGAAGTATAAAAAATATTTTGTGTAACTGTTTTTAGTGTTTATTTCTTTTTTATTTATTTATTTATTATAGAAAACAATTATATTTATATATTCTAAGCTAATTTCATTGTACGGGCTTCCTGTTCACAGCGATGTATCAATTTGGTATTTAAAGGAATTGATTGAACTGGCAGAATTTTTTTTTCAGGCATTCCGTACCAATTATAAACCACTTTGTTATTAAAGTAATGGTTGGTTACATTAATTTTAAATTTGATTACAGGCTAGAAAAAAGGATCCGAGATGTGCAGCATACTTTGTGTCTGAGAAAAAGCTGCCTCAATGGACAGTGTCCGTTGAAGAAGCGGAAACATTGCTAAGAGAACCTAAAAGACTGAGAATTGACATGTTAAATAGTATGCTCAATAAAACCCGAAACATAAAAACAACCCCCAAAGGAAGAAAGGTTACTAGAACAGACAGTGACGTGTCACTGAGTGAAAGTTTGTATGACACTTTATTTTCTGAAGACGACTCCAAGATGAATGAGTCTGAGCGATCTAAAATCAAAACAGGGAGCAAATCGCTAGATGTATCAGAAGTAGTTACTGCGTGTCTCGATAATATGGCGGCGAAAACGGGTATAACGAAAATACAAAAGCAGTCCCACATGGACAGGTGGTTACAGAAAGCTAAATCGAAAACTCCCGAGAAATCTCAGTTGAAATCTCAAACGTCCAGTCAATATTTTCGGGACAGGAAAAGGAGTAAGAGAATAAAGAAAGAAAACGATACAACGCAGTTTCGTTTCGCCACATCTGATAATGAATCTCTAAGTGAAGTTGACAGTAAGTTGCAATCATATCAAAACGAACATGATTATAGTAGTCGCTACGCAAGACCAAAAAGTTTACCTAGTGATAGCCCGGGTATTATTTCGAAGGTCGAAAGTCTTAACCATGTTGTAAATAACACTCAGATCGAACTAGTAGCAATAAGTGATGACTGTGTTGCAGGTGAAGAGACTGTCGTAGATTCTGATGTTTTTATTGAGTCCAATGTAGTAAATAATGTTGAAGTCAATGAAGGCAGAACAAGAACGGACGATGCGATTACCATGCCATTTAGTCCTGCAGACAATTGTAAACAAAATATAAGGACAACTGACTCCACAAAGAGGACTCCACAAAATTGCATGAGTAATGATAGTGAATGTGATGTACAGGAAAATCCAAAACCTGAGGAAGTTGTTGGAAACGGAGAGTCAGGTGATATGGAGTGGTCACGTGATGATGAAACAAACGAAGAAGATCAAGAAAAACAAGACGTAAATATTGCAAAAACAATTCTAAGTGATAAATTAGTTGGTAATATTATTGACTTTAATAAGACTGATTTTATAATTGAAATGAGTGACATGTCTACTGATGAACGTTTTGCTTTGAATGATGATTCTGATTTAAAAATTTCAGAAACCAGCGGACACGCAAACAGTACCAGTATAAGTGACGATAGTAATAAAGTATATGACACTTTAGAACCTAAAAGTTCAATGTTTAATGTTAAAGTTTATGAACATTCAAGAATTTTGGAAGATTATAGTAGCACAGATAGCTCGCAATATAATGTTACCGAGAATAATGTACATAATAAGGAAATTTCTTATAATGTTAATAAACAATTAGTTGCCCCTGTATATATTAAATCAGATTTATTTCGTGGAGACAATACTCACACAGGCGGCAGAAAAGCAGATGAATGTTTAACGTCCAATAAATTTAAAAACAAAAATATTGCTAGAATTCGAAATGGCTATTCCCATATTAAAGATGAATTAGTAGAAACTGATTCGACAATACGAAATAGTGATTCCTATCTATCTGCAGATGACGAAAGAAGTTCTAACTCGACACCAACTGATATACATAATTTTGAGGTGTATTCTACTATCGATAAACGTAAAAAGAAGCTTGTCCAAAAAGTTCACAAACGTCTGAAATTACAACACGCTCAAAATGTATCCAAAACTTTTGACAATAAAGATGTGTCTCCCAAAAATGCAGGTAAAAGACGTGTTTTCGATTCGTTTAACGGGAGAGAGTCACATGAAGAAATGTCACTTGATGATAGTAGCCAGCCAACTACCGAGGAAACCGAGCGGTGTTCAATAGATTCGAATTATACATGTGAGTCTGATAACAAAAGTATGTATAGTGACGAACAAACCGAAACAACGGAAAGTACAGAAACAATGGACATTGACGAATCTACGAATGATTCTCTCAAACAAAATGGTTATGATGAAATTAGTAACGAAGACTATGAACACGGTCCAGGCGACAATAATAAATCATTATTGCATGGAAAACACGGAAAGGAAAAAGCACAAGTTAACATCGGTGAATTGGAACTAATACCAAATGATTTGGAGCTCAATATTGACAATTATAACAACAAAGATACAGAAAATGCATTAGATGAAGTCAAGGTAGGACATGACGCCGACACGGCGTCTATTAGTTCTACGGACAGTGAAGGGTCTTCTAATATCGATTCCCTTGCGCAAAATGATAATATGGAACTCAATAATGGGTATGAGAGTGAATCTGGCGGCAGTAATAAAACCAGTACACGTATGGACCTTAAGAACGAAAAAGCGATGATGAATGGTGATGAATTGAGACTAACACCAAAGGGTTTAGAAATTGTAAAAGAAAATCTGGAGAAAAAAGAAGTAGAAATCGCTCTAGATGAAGTAGAAGTTAAAGAAGAACTACTTGATGCAGACACAGCATCTACTGCTAGTGAGGTATCATTAAGTAAACGTAATATGCGGTGGAAGGAAGATAAAGAAAGCACTGTGGATACGAAAACAGTTATTGCTAAGGGTATGGACGATCCCGAGTTTCTCAAGTATTTGGAGCTTAAACAAGACTCAATATACGACGAACATCCTGAATTAAGTCAAGACGACATTGCTACCTATTTGTATAATACTTGGTTGTATGAAGATAGCTTAAAAACGGATATGAAAAAGACCGACGATATAGAATCTGCAACAATGGTGAAAGGTTTACAGTCGGAGACTGCGGTACAGGCTAAGAAAGTAAGAAAGCGACCGAAGGTTGAAAAGGAAAGAGATTATGAACCGGTTAAGGACAACGAGGTCGCGCCGAAACAAAAACCAAAACGAAGAACAGTGAGACCATCGTACAATGAAGAATATTCTGACGTTGAATCGGACCTCGAAGTGTACAAGATATTCAAACCCAAAAGAAAAGAAATAAAAGTTATAATGGCGAAAACGGAGCTGTCCACGGACGCGGTCAACGGTGCGCAAACATCTGAGGCCGTTGAAATAGACGTCAATGAGGAAGAAGAAATAGACGAAGTCGAAGAATACTTCGCTATGCTAGCAGAACCGAAACCGAACGTATTCAAGGGGCTATTAAGAGAGAAGGTTTGTGAAATTTGCGAGAGAACAAGCGACCTAGTGAAATGCAAAGGCTGCAGTTGCATGTTCCACGTGCATTGTGTTAAGAAAGAGACCGAAGTGGTCGAAGTGCAAGCGCCGATGAAGGGTAGAAAGAAAAAGAAGAGGTATAAGAGTCGAAAATCGAAGTCGGATGAAAACGGTCTGGACGGGAGTCACAGCGACGAGAAGGACGCGAACGTCTCCGAGGAACTCGCGAACACGTCCATGGAAACCGAACCCGAACCGAATATAGTCGCTGACGCCGACGATTTCGAGGCGCAGCTCGCGGTCAAAATGAAGGAGCTGCTGGAAACCGAGAACGCCGATTGCAACTCGTTCTCGAGCGACGACCAGCTCGACTGGAGCGACTCCGAAGTGGGCAAATGCAAGGTGGTCGATATAAAGCTGCGGAAAAAGAACGAGTCGATGGACCACTCGGAGTTCAAATGTAACAACTGTCAGAAGTACGACGTGCCCGTGTGCTTCGTGTGCAGGAGCGCCGCGTCGCCGAAAACGAACGCGTTACACAGACAGCGCTGTCAGGTGGCGCAGTGCAACAAGTATTACCACCTCGAGTGCTTGGAGCACTGGCCCCAAACGCAGTTCAATTCGGGCGAATGCGTGCGCTACAACAAAAAGGTCAACGAGTATTTCGAGGCTCTGTCGTGTCCGAGACACGTGTGTCACACGTGCGTGTCCGACGACCCCCGAGGGTGCAAGACGAGGTTCAGCGGCGACAAGTTGGCCAGATGCGTCCGATGCCCGGCCACGTATCACTCGTTCACCAAATGTCTGCCGGCCGGCTCGCAGATATTGACCGGCTCTCATATTATATGTCCGAGGCATTACGAGCATAGGTGAGTCCAAATCCCCTTTTAATTATTCGGGAGGGGTCAAGTACGTTACAACTACTCGTAATCGGTCGAATAGCTCGGTTTCTGACCCGAGTATCGTATATGATTAGCGATGTAGAATTCTATAATAAAGACTGAACATGGAAATTTGCTATTCCGAAACGAGTTTATCCACGTTTCGAAGCCACCTAAATTCACACCGAATAGCACGGCCGAGTTACTCGGCATGGTCATAATCAAACCGAGTGAACCTCTGTATTCGGTTACGGACTGTAACTTGACCCGTGTCTAATTATATTATGCATCTGTCTCGTTCTGTCACTAAATTATCAAATTCAATGTGTCATATCAACTGCAAGCTAAAATTATCTCCGTAACTGTGTAAACATTAAAACCGTCCGAATATTTGTACAAGGGAATTTGAACCTTATTGTGTATGATTTTCCTCCCGCAGGCCGGGCAAGGTCCCCTGTCACGTGAACACGGGCTGGTGTTTCATATGCGCGTTGGGTGGAACCCTAATCTGCTGTGAATACTGTCCCACCTCGTTCCACGCCGAATGCCTCAACATCAAGCCGCCAGAGGGTATGTATTAGTCATTATCGGTCCCTCTAGCGGTCTACATATTGACATGAGTTTCCTCTCAGAGTGAGGCTTAAGGCCATCGTTTGTCTATTCTAATTCTTTCAGGTTTTGTCATTTTTTAATTAGGGATTTTTTTTTATGTCTAATAAAGGTTTTTTTTAATATTACATCAATATTAAATACATGATTAATTTCTGCTTCATCGCATATAGCCGAATGTCTCATAATGGTACTTGGCGGAATAAACCTAGACCCGAAAAGAACGCACGATGACCTCGACCGCCTGATATCGAAATATTAAATTATCAAAAATGTAATCTTTTCATGGTCTCTCGGCTTGTATATATACTTATATTGAACATACAAAGAAAGTGTATACGGTATAATCATATTCATGAATATTCCATTAAATTGTTCCAGGTAGTTACATGTGTGAGGACTGCGAAACGGGAAGGTTGCCGTTGTACGGCGAAATGGTCTGGGTGAAACTGGGCCACTACAGGTTGGTACGGGGTTTATATAACACTAGCCGTTACCCGCCCGCTTTGCTGGGCGTATGATACGATTTTTTTAAATATTTAACGCCCCCGCTCAACCCTCTGGGGGTGGAAAATCATAAAAATTAGTTATTAGTGAATTCAAA
>DWDX01002413.1:0-15308 GCA_018245675.1 Agara michaeli
TCGTCATCTGGAAAAAAATCGTAATATTTTATTTTATCATTATGACATATTTAGTTCCTATCACAATATGTTCTTTTTTGCATATTACTTTTACAAAATAATGTCGATGTTTCACATCTGCCAGGCGTCCCGTAACGGCTCATTTTTTTATTACTACTTTTTGTCCGCGACTTCGTCCGCGCGGAATGGTGACTTTGGGCAGCATTTTAATTTTCTAGGATAGGTTCTTGTATTACGGACAGTTATTAGAGGACTAATATCGGTTTAAAAAAATAGGAGTTGGTGGTAGAGGGGTGAACATTTAGGGTTGTATGCGTTTTTAATGCGGAGTCATATAAAAATCAAAATGATAAAAAATTGTCCAATAAATAAAAAAATACTATTTTGGTGTGGACCATCCTTATCACTCAGGGGTAATAAAAATAGTTTACGTCCTATTCTCAGACCTACTGAATATACAAACAACATTTCATAACAATCGGTCACCCCGTTTCGAACGAGTTCCGTTACAAACACTGTGTCACGAGAATTTTATATATTTGATTAAATATTGTGAGAGGAATTCCTTCTTTGGGTAATCTAATCTAATCCTGTTTTGGGTTTTCGGCAATATTATAAACTGTAACTTACCTTTAACGAATTTTCTGAATTTAATACGAGATTGTAACGCCACTTGACGGTCAGTCGAAATCCATTTAAAATATGCAGCTCAAATAACGTACACACAATCGATTCACCGGAACACAACTAACAGAGCCGAGACTTCATTCTCGTATACACCTGATCAAAACGTAACAAACGTTTATATATAGGGGCCATACTTTAAGCAATGCGCGCATACGTTTTATGATCGACAATGAGTACGGCTTATCTACACGATTTCCATTGAGTTGCGAACTTATCTACGGACTACCGCAAATCCTAAAAGTTATTCTGTTTTACTTTATCTAATCTAAAAAAAAAATATTATTATTATTCTGTAATTAAATAATTCATTGATACTTACTTAAGTCTTTAATAATATACTTTTCTAATTCAACTAGTTATAGAACTCAATTCGTAAGCAGATGACAGCGGGCTGACACAGACCGACACACAAGATAGCTGTCACGTGTGCTGTTTATTGGACTAAAGCCTGCAGTATGGCTAATTTTATTCATTTGTTTCAATTATTTAAAAGAATGCTGAGAGTTTTTTTACGCCGCCTCACAGAGCGCACAAAGCCGAAGAACGATGACTAAAATATGACCTCCATTGAGTGTATGTTACCTTATAACGAATTAAACAATTTGAATTTGAATTTGGTAGTCACCGTGCGAGCTGCATTATTTATTCTTCCAATTTGTATAGGTTTTGTTTACCTAATATTATAACCATTCATAGAGGAAACGTGCATTACTGAAAATAGACATGACATGGGACTTCAAGAAAGACGCGCGAAGAGCTCTCCTTCAAAGCCGGCCACGAATTGGCAACTGCTGTGGTGTTGCATATATGTGTCCATAGGGGAGGTTGGCCACTTAATTCTTTATTGTTCAAAATACAATACAGAGTCATAAAGCTAATTTACAAAGGCCAGCTTATCTCTGTAAGAGATCTCTTCCAGCTTACCCAGTTTCTGCGTGAAGGAAAATATATGTATAAACTAAGTAGGGGACAGATGTGTACGTATAACAGAAGAGATAAAAATCAACAGCAAACAACATTACATGTAGACATACGTAAGTGCTCATAACATGGCACTTATAATAACATGCACTTAATAACACTTAATGACACTTAATAACACTTAATAACACTTAATAACACTTAATAACATTTAATAACATGCACTTACCATCACATGGCCCAACAGGATACACAGGGGTCGTTCAAGTATTACATAAGCTGAATTTTAGTGATTTTTAACCCCAACTTGTCAGCAAAAGTCAGCAAAACCCTAACCCCCCGCCCTATGTTTACGTAAACATTTGTGTATGTTTTCATATCTTTTCAAATTTCTTGATTGTTATTCATATTAATTTATTGCACAATTAATATTTATTCGAGATAATTGTTAACAATCATAAACAAAAAATATTTTTAACTTATAAGCGATAGGTATTAATTTTTTTTTAAATGTAGAACAACAAATAATAAGTACCTATTACATTGCTTACGTAATACTTGAACGATCCCAGAGGAGAAATATGTCTATTTGCTAGATTAAAGGTATGAGTATAAAAATTAGTGACCATAAACAATATGCTATGTAGGGGATAGATGCGTTACGTAGGTATTTTTACAAGCACCTAAAAGTTCATTGACTTTTTTAGAGACATAGTTATTAAAACAACATATACTCTGGTATATTACTTTTATTTTCTTCTTCCATTACCAGTAAAAATATTAATATCTTCCATTTTATTCCACGTTATTTCTTAATAGGTATTCCATTGTGTTATAAATTAAAAATGACAGCTGTACTTCTCCGGAACAATTTCAAATGTGACGCCGTGTTCGGTCAGATTGTCTATGAGGTTGGTTCTTCTGAAGGCGACACCGGTCGTCATCACTCCGCACCTGGAAACATCGTACATGGTCACAAGTTCAGGGCAGTTTGCAGCTACAGGGTGCACGTTTATTTGCAACCGGTAACAAAAAAATAATTACAATATGTAATTAGCAAGTATTGCTCGCTTTACGCCATTATGACCGCTGCCAGTCATAAACTGGATCAAATATTACAGAAAATACAAAAATATTTTCTGTTTGTATACAAAAATAAACAATGTTTCGATTGATTAATTACAACACCGGAAACGCGAAATTGTTAATATAACTAGACTTATTTGTAAAATAACGCTCGGGCTAGCTCGGGAGTGTTCGGGTGTGTTCGGGCGCGGTCGGCGGCTGCAGTCAACATACTATGGTATATATCTAGATTGTCGTTTGTATTCGTCGGAAGTTTCTTACTCGGAAGGCATCAAATGCTTTTCCTCGAGAATTGTCCTGGCGCAAAGCAGAATAGCAACAGGCGTGGCCCCGTAGGCCGGGTTCATTCCCGACACCTGAGGAATTGAATTTCTCTTTATTTTTTATTTTTATCTTTATCTCTATCTTTTACTACTATATCGAAATGTCATCCGGAAAAAATCGCAGATCAATAGGAGCAAAGTTGTCTGAGAAAAAAGTTTTTATAGTAGCACAATTGCAAGCGATTTTTGAAAAATTCGCTTTTGCAATTTCGTGTACTGCAAAACTGTCATTGATGTCTTCGTAAATTATATAAAAAAACGTCTGCTGTAGCCCCCTTCTCTTGCTACTCCCTTCCCGCTGTACCATCGTATCGCCTTTGTCTCCCCGAGATCCCTCTTTTACTTCCGTGTCCCTTCTAGCATCTTGAGTTTTTTTTATTTGTAGTCCTTCTAGTCCATTTCACCTCAGTTAACCCCTTAACCCTCCTACTCCATGTCTATCCCGTCTGCCCGCCACGCCCACAACTCCGCTCACCCGCGCAACGAGGAGTCGCGCGGGCGGCTCGGCGCGGTCGTCGCCGGCCCGCCAGCCGCGCCCGCGCAGCTCCAGCCGGAAGCGCAGCCCCGCCGCCAGCGCCTCGCTGGGCTCCGTACGGCTCACTACATAGCATGAGAAAAACCTGCAAACGCACAGACCGCAACTTCCACATCTTTGTTCACTTTTATATTGCAAACGCTGGTATATTGCTAAGGCCGGTGACTGTTGCGTTTTAAATGTGCTATTTCTAGACTTACCGCGTTTTAGGCCATTAAGACTATCAGTGCAACGATTCAAATCTGATATTGATTATAAAGGAAACAAGAATCGTGTAAGGATTCTATTTAATGTCGAACACCGGGAATCGAATACCGGAGGTTTAGGGGCTTAACGAGCAGAATGTAGCAAATCTATGGAGTCTCATATCACATTAGATTACAGTGGGAGACTGGAGCGTTACTATAACGCTAAAGAATGAGAGCAGAGTGACGGTAAAAAGAAGCCGGCGAACAGACCTGGGGTGATCGACGAGGAGGCGGCGGGTGGCGCGGAACTTGGCGACGAGCGCGATCAGAGTCACGAAGAACACCGCGACCGCAGCGACCAGCGGCCGCAGCACCACAAACGCGCGGAAGTGCACTGCGGGCGCGCCGGGCGCCGCTACGCGCCGTTGCGTGCGCCGCACCACGGCCGCGTCCGCCGCCGGCCACCGCAGCGCCACGCGCGCGCCGCCCGCCAGCTGCACTCTGCGGCGCGACGCAACAAGCTACTAGCCTCCCCCCGCACTGACGCATGTGGCGACAGCGTAACGAATGGCGCAAAATCCGGGGACGCTGAATATACATTTGTACTATATTGGGTACTAAACTGACGGTTTTACGATAATTAACCGACTTCAAAAAAAGGAGGAGGTTCTCAATTCGTCTGTATTTTTTTTTTTTTATGTTTGTTACCTCATAACTCTGGAACGCGTGGACCGATTTCGAAAATTTTTTTTTTATTTCATAAAATTACAATAATCGAACGTTGGTAAACTACCTTTATAAATGTCGAACTACGTAGTGTCATAGATAATTTTTGTAGATAAAAAAATTTGTTTGCGCGTCATAAATATTTTCCTGGTAGGAAATTAAAACAGTTCGGCAGTCGGGTTCATTAACCCCTGGATCTCAGATTAAATATGAAGGTATTTAAATAATACAACTTTTTTGTTTTTATTGTAAATAAAAAAAACAAATAACTATATAAAAGCGAATGAATATGACTTTAAATTTATTATATAGGTAGGCTATATAATAAATTTAAAGTGATATTTAATATGGTGTAAAAAATACGCTAATAAAAGTAAACACAATTAGTGCTTTAAATCAACTAATGTGCATTTAAAATACCTTCATTGATAAAATCGTATGCAAATATGTTCTTGCGACACGCCAACTCTAGCGAACTAGAAAACATATGACTAGTCGCGTGTCGCATTAAGGTCGATTTACAACCAGCAATAAAAATCAAACAATAAAGAAAATAAATTGGGAAAGAAGTCTGGTTCGTTTGTATAGGAATTACATAGAAAATACCAGACAAAAGTAGAGCTCCCGAATTCGTCCGTTTGCCCACAGGTTTATACAAAGCTAATCGAAATTTTATGTATATGTCCACTTGACCAAAAGGCTGAGGCTTAAAGTTAAAACCCCTTACTGTAATATAAGGTATTAGTGACGTCATAGTTTTACAAGATGCAAGTATATCTGCATATGCAGAAATAATGAAGATTAAAAAAGAAAATAATGTTCAATTTAGACGCTAAAAAACTATTGTTACATCTACGGATTTTACTTCTCCTTAACAATGTCATAGACCTCAATGATCGCTTAATCACTACCAACCGCCGTGATGCGAATAGGGGCAATAAAAAACCACAAAAAGTTTGCACGTGTCAAATAATTCGTCGCATGCGCGGGAAGCAAGCATAAAACCAATTCGTTTCCTCTCACATCCATACTAATTAAAAAACTGCGGACAAATTGGAGCCCACTTCGCCCACGGGAACATAAAATATCCATTCTGCCGGCCTGGCCTCCCATTGATTAATTTTATCCAATCGACTGAGATTTCAACTTTTTCAACGCTTGATTGTCATGCTTCATTAGGCGGACTGATTTGATGAATAAACTGAACTAACAAGTACCATGAGTGAATGGGTGATCTGATGGCGAGCGAGTTGAGTATATAATTAATTGTTTTTTTTTTAAATTTCGGTCCTTTGTACTGGTGATATTGGAATAAACAATACAGGCTAGTGTTGTCAAAATTACTTGAATTATATTCGCAATTTTGATCGAATTTTCGAGGATTATTCTTATGTATCGTTGTAAACACATTACAAGCCTACAAAAGCTATATATGTACTACACATTGATCAGATTTAATTCCCAGCCGGGGCCAATTTTTATGCAGCCATAAATATTTGTACTCGTAGCAGCACACGTTCCAATGTGCGGAGTATTATCATTTGGACCGAGTCTTCTAGCTTCAAGGTTTGGATGCGGTGCAATGTTATATTTTCATAGGAACAATGCCGTCTGTAAATTGGAATTCGCTCGCCTTCAACTGAGTGAATGTTTTCTTTTTAAGTTCAGGTTTTGACACCAAGTTATAATTACTCCTAAGGAGTCTGATACAATGAAGTGTCAGCGTTTCTCAACAATAAAATAGTCTGAATATATCGCATTTCATCCCGTAAGTTTCAACACAATTGTAACACAAATACCTATAGCTTTTCTAGTCAAGATAGCATGTTATTCGTTATGAAGAATAATAAGAAAATTTTTGAGAACTATAGTTAACCGGTCACGCAATCCTCAGTTTCATTGAACTACTCAAGTTCGTGTATTGTAAACGAGTGTTGCATTGGAGAGGCTAATGTGTAATATTATTTGCATATAATGACCGCTAATGGCCCCGGCGCATTATTCATCGCACGTGACCCCAAAACGGCCACAAGAACCGTTCGATCGGTGTACAATTCCCGCCACACTTAGTGCAAAACATAATTTTGTTGTACGGCGAAACGAATTGCTTGGAAATGAGAAGATTATACTACTATTATTATTACCAATGCAACAATAGTACGCGAGTACTGAAGTACTATGAAACTATGAATAGTTGTTTAAGTTTTTTTGTTACTTGTTATTACATCGGACAGATTATTTTAGTGACTATGGCTTAAGCATTTATAAAGATCGACGAACTCGAGCAGAAAGGCTAAAGTTAGGTTGCCACAGAAATGATGGCTTTTGGCATTTAGTCGCAAAGGTTTTCGTGCTTAGAGAGCATGTTATACGGTATCCGGGTGTGAGTTATGTGAATGTAAATTATGCATTTAAGGCATGATATAATGTATTATTGAGTTAGCATTGTCTATCATTTATTACACAATAGTCATAAAAATAGACTGTGATCAAAGCTTCCCGTGATTTTGAAATTCAAAAACATTGATCCTAATCTATAACGAGTGCTTAATTTACATTTACGTGATCTTCAAAGTGCAATATTTTAATTTCGCACAACAAGCAGAGTTGGAAGACAAATCCTAAATTTTATTGAGGCAGTAAACAGTGTAACACATCGATAACTCTCGATGCCAAATTTGGGAACATTGTAACCGAATTGTCGTTTTTATATTGATATATTGTTTTCGACCACTCACTGAACGTGTTGTTATTAAAACAATGTTACTGACGATGTTGTAAATATTTTGTTATTCGTATTTGGACATATTAATCTTTTTTCCTTAGCATTTCAATTATAATTTCATGACGCAAAGCATATTATTCTAGGTGAGAAATCTTGCTGGTTTTATATAAATGAATAACATTAAATGTAAAATATGAAACCTAGTTTTCAACAACATTCGATTCTTATTTTCGAGGAATTAAAAAGGATTACAAAATAGTTCGACATCGCGTACAAAGCATGATATAAAATAAAACTTGCAAGAATTACATTGAAATATTTGTGGTACACGTGGATTGTTTGTACGTCATTAATGTCCTAACGCATTGTCGTTATGATGTAACAGGTGTCGTGATGAAAACGCGTAATGACCCAACCGTACATTGTCTATTAATCGATCGTTTTCTCACATATTCAGGTTAACGTTAACTGGTATGAATCTTAACGTCGTAATATTCAGGTATTATGATAATAGCTAACAATACGCATTCTTTTTTCAAACTCATTTATTTTCGACAATATCGATTTCATTGCATTGTCTTTTGTTGCTTCTTTTACCACTAATAGAAAAAGCGATCAATTTTTCCACACAAAGTTCAATTAACATGTAATGATACATTAAATAACAGTTGTGTTTCAAACATTTCAAATGTTAAAGTTTATTATGTTGCGAGGTCAAAATATCGGTTGGTCTCCGATGCGCAACCAATAACTTTGTGTTAAGCTCATTAATACGTTGGCGAACTTGAGGGTACCTAATGTGGTGTCGTGCAGAAAAATTCAATTAAGACAAACGCGGTTGCGTGTTATTGACATTTCCGTTTATACCAAAGGTATTCAGTATAATTAGGAGTGCAATTACCTGACAGTGTGCGGACTGCCACAAGATTTCGCGGCCAACGGAGCGATTCGTCACGCTGGGTTGGCTGCGGCCGCGTGCGCAGTGATAGCCGCTACCGACTCAGTACCGACTGCGTACATTTAATAACCAAACCTTACAATTATCAAGGAGTATTATATTACTTTCGTAGCAAAACATTTTATTTCAACACAGTTGACAATGGTAGACGTAACAATGTTTCGTTGTAAAATTATTTGACCGCGAGGATTCCCTAGTAGATTAACATTGCTGGTTTCGGTAGTGTGGTTAAGTAGTAGCTTAGCTTAGTTAGTTAAATAGTGGCAATTGCGGATTGTCAGATTGCACAGTTTTACGTAACCATACTAAAAGAGAGAGAGTAACGGAAAGACGGTAAAACATCACTCGGACGGCGAAACATCTTTCATATATCCATTAACTAACATTTTTGACAACCGTGCATATACGAGTATTGTAGTCCAGACCAAGCCGCAGATTTCTCTATCTTGTCACAACCGCGCCCGTGTCCGCCCGTCTGACAACCGTCAAATCGCAGTCGGCAACAAAAGCAGTAAAAAAGCTCTCTATGTCTCACGCCGTAGTGATGGCCGATCCGACAAATATGTTGAACATGAAAGGCACACAGTGTGTAATTTCTGAATGTTTCTAAGTAAGTGTTTTTGATCTGGAGCAAGCGGCTGCATAAACGCTGAACGCAATAAAACATGCATTATTTACTGGTTACCATGTACTGGGTATTATTACATATATATATTCAGTGGTCAGCGCATTTATTGCACTGAGTTACATTTATAATTTGATTAGGTATGACAGCGATAGTGTACTGTTTTGGAAACGATTAATCTTTATGATGTTTCTTCCGGTGACACAAATATGGTAATAAAAAAAAACAACATTTTTTAAAATCTCATTACTACTTACTCATTATACTTACTAAACTAAAATGTTTCGTGTAACGTGTAAAATATTTTCACCCGTACCTCAAATTTATTATGCCATATTTAAGGCGTCTGGTGCTTTCGGTCGAGGTTAATATGATAGATGTTGCGAATGGAGATTGGATTACATTGCAATGGCTTCAGAATCTCTGATAGCATTGCACCCGCAGGTGTAGAAAGCCAAGCCGACTACAGCTAAATAAACGGAGGCGTAATACTTTATACAACGCCACGTGAAAACATACAATGGAATAATTCCAAAGCAAACTTCATCATCATCACCGTACCCCTTACAGTTTCGTTGTCGGTTTCCGGTCGGAAATGAGGAGATTTATGTATACAGTCTGCAAACCGAATTTAATGTATCCAATTTTATTTTATGTCCCAAAGTCGTTAACGTCTTACATATTTTCAACGCATACGCGGAAAGCTTTTGGACATTTATTTACTTTTAGCACTATTACTTCAACAGCGCATGGGTCGCTCTACAATTGAAGATACAGTGCGTAGTAGATGCTGTTTCAGTGCAGGTTGGTGTATATGGGTTATTGTTAATTAACTGGAGATCAACGAGCGCTTTAGTTCTTTTCCCTTAGTGATTGTAATGAATATTCAGTTGAATGTCATATCAATACGTTTTCCAAATTCAAAAATATTACAGTTTTCATAGTATAGTCATTATAAATCTCCCTTCACATCATTAACACTTATGTCTATTAAGTGACATAAAATTAACACGCAAATCGTACAGTTCTTCGTAAAATAATTGTTTGCAATCTTATTTAATTATATTTGCAGTCAGTAAGTACATATTTTAGGGCTGTCCAAAAAGCTAACCATTTAAATGACAGCACCCTAAAATGATAAAGACGGACCAATCTATAAGTCAATCGTTTCGCTACAGTTGGCTTATCGATGATCGCGTGATGTCGCGGCTGTCACATCGGAGTGCAAACACTGATAATAGCGCTGCACCTATTGTTCCTTCAGTCAACGCACTTTACATTGGATGTGTGAAGTGCGTCTTCTGCAAGTATTTGACAAATATACAATCTTCATTGTCTTGTCTGATTACCTAGCGTCAATTGTATCTTTTTATGTAATTAGCGACGCGACAGGACCGAGGTTTATATATGTCGAGTCGTATGCCATCGTTCAAAAGGAATCTTATTTAGATCTAAAATTTATTTGATGAAAATTCCTGTGGGTAAGTTTTCAATTAATGTTACGTCAATCTCCGTCCGTTCTTGCGTCGATTTTGTCTAGCTAAATTCTTATTATGTGATAAGATTAAAGGAAGTGGTACATCAGTGTGATGAAACTTCATAGTATTCCACTTAAGAATATTAGATATGGACCAGATAAAGGGAAACGGTGTTTGATAGATCAATGTGACGATCGGATTGTGTTGGCTGGCGATAAAGTTAATACCTCTGTCTTAAATGTACATGTTAGAAAACATAGGTATTTAAGCATAATGTGCGTTTAGATAGGATTGATAGGAATGTGTATATTGTTATTTTTTTAAATTCCTAAAACGCCATTTATGCTAATAATATTACGTAATTATATTATTACTGCTAAGGGAAGAAAATACTGCATGCATTCATGACAATGTACGATTCATTGAAAATAAAAATTTTAATTCCCTTTACATATTTAGATTTTTTATAGTATTGCAATATTTGAATATAAATTGTTAGCGTTAGCTAACTCATTTTGTGGTCGTTGAAATAAACCACAATTTATAATTTAAGGTGTGTGGTAATTGTAGAAAATTAATGGTCTGCATAAATTTATTACGGAAATAAATGCTCCGAAACAAAAACAAATATCGAGACCAAAAATGTATAACACAAGTTGAAATTAAACATTTCATTACCAACATTACGGCAAGAGGTAAGCGGTTGAGATTGTTCACAATCTCATTTCCACATAACATACCGACGAGTACGAGTTATTTTTTTCTAGCCGCTTATTAAAAGTTGTATCGCATACTTTCTACCGCAAAGATATTTTCAAAGCGCACGCGGCATCTTTATCTCGTACGAGATATTCACGTGTCGTGTTAATTGAAATTGATATATGGATATAAATGTGCCGCGCGGCTCGGCGCCACTGCACCGGCCCACTTCTCGCCTTGTTCATGAAGACGTTAATTTCAGCCACCACTTACTAACCACGGCAATCGATTATTGATTATTGAAATTATTCATTTCTTACTGCTTTATCAAACCATGAAATAAAATTATACAATAGTACAAAATGCGGGCTTAATGCTAAATAGCATTTTCTACCGGTCGACCTCGAGAGGTGTGCAGAGATATGTCAAAAGCGGTACTTAAGAAAAGTCATAGAATATGTAAAAGGAAATAATAAATCTAACTTCTATACTACAACAACGCGTAGGAAGAATAATTCTTTAGGATCAGCGATGTTATTTACGTAATTTCGAGAGGCGACGGTAACTAGGAAGTGCTTAAATAACCTCCACTTCACTAATAATTTCTATTTTCTTATTTCACTATTTTTTGTCTAATTAATGCTGCTAGAAGTAGACAAAAAAGATATTTGCTGTAGAACAAAGTTATGATCAATTATTTATATACGAAATATCTCTAGCAGTGGCGAGATGTGTTTTATTTTAATCCGTTTTGTTCTAATAGAAATTCTTAATGTATTTGTTTCAGACGATAACTTTAATGATAAAACGTGACGCGTGCCAATTTGTGTCAAGTGTCTGAACAGGTGTGTGTGTGCCGGTCGCAAATTTTAAACGAAAACACAACTATAATAATATCTTGAAACAACTCAAAATCGGAACCCTGGTTGGGTAGAATCTGTACTATGGTAACCAAACAGTTGTAAAAGTGCATATAAAGATGATTAAACACATACAATATGTAGATAATGTTACACCCAGATACAGGTCATATACTCAAGCTCGCTTGTCTTGATTGGGAATCGAACCCGCAACCCCGGCAGAGCAGTCCATACTGTATCGAAGAATGTGATCGTTTTGGCATCATATCCAGCTTCTAGAATCATTTAGACTGAGTTTCATATAAAGCGCATTACAAGGTAAGCACGCCAGATCCTAGGCTATAGTACTGACCATGAGGTGAGATCTTAATCAAAGGCAAGTTTAAAAAAATACATGAACGCATAAAAACTGGAATTTCTGAACCTAGCTTCGTTATACTTGAACAGGGTAAACCGACATTGAGGGATAACAAAAACATTAAACATTTAAGAGCGAACTTAAACATTTAAAAGCGAACTTGATATAAAGCTATTGCTTTTATTAAAATACTACAATACTCATTTGTAACTACGCGAGACAACTGAACATCGATGTTTAAAAACGACATCGCCATAAGATTTATTAATAATGGACGAATAATTACGTTCTTTGATCAATCGGAGATCGGGATAGCTCGCGGCTATGTTGCAAGAACATAAAAGGTTCAATTACAATAAATGTAGCTAATTTCAATCAAATAATACTACTAATTAGCTGACATCGGGCTCTTTGTGATGGCCGCTGACAAATGACTCAATTGATGTTGTTAATAGTCGGCCATTGTCTCGATTATGTTGAATACTAGTACAGTCACGACACCTAAGCACATCTTCAATCTAGTGAAATCTCTATGAGATTGGTCATTTTCAATTCAAATTGTTTTTTTCTTCCTTCCGCCTTTCGCTTTGATTGATTCCTATTAAATGAGTTATTAATATTAAGTGTAAAATCGCCGATATGCAAAATTTACTTAATACAAAAATGTATCGAGATGCTTGTTTTCTATAATAATCTTGTACATTTATTATTAAACTATACGTTAATATGAAATGTATACGTTTGAATCTTAAATGACTTTAAATCCTGAAACCGAATCGGATTGACTACGGAACAGGTCACTGATCCAAACAGAACATTAATATGA
Organism: Agara michaeli; assembly: GCA_018245675.1. Taxonomy (NCBI): domain Eukaryota; kingdom Metazoa; phylum Arthropoda; class Insecta; order Lepidoptera; family Hesperiidae; genus Agara; species Agara michaeli. The sequence goes on from DWDX01002413.1 coordinate 12,996, forward strand.
TTAGGGCCAACAATTTTAAAATTAAATTAAAAAAAAAAAAACAACTGCCGAGCGTCATCATCATTACAAGGTGGGCTTTGATATTTATTTAATGAGTTAAAAACTCCAGCGTGTAATAAACGGCCCAAACGGGATGTTAATCGAGAGGTCGGCTCATTACTGGCTCATTAGCTCTAGCCCGAGGCCACGCGTGATGTCATTTTGTAGCGAACCCTCGCACCGCACGACACGAGACACGACTCGACCTCGACGATCATTCCATCCAAGCCAACATTTGCACTGTGCGATTAAAATAGCACTCAATCTGGACATTGTTACAACAGAGAATAAGCTATTTATGTACCCACCAAAATGTAATATATTTGGATGAACAATTATTTTGCTCAGCACAATGTATAATTTTCTTAATTATTCTATTATAACAATATAATATACCGTTTTAAAACTTCACTATCAGCCACAATTTCTTATAATCTGTTTGAATATTTTTTAAGGAAATTAACTACATGTAAGTATTATTTTCTGTCGAGAACGAACAAATCATATTGTTAAAATCATGCATACAAAATGATTTACTGAAATTAATAGGGTGTCGTGTCGTTGCCGTGGGCAAAAAATGTTCACTTTTACTCACCAAATGCTTTTGTTTTTAAACTAATTAGAGTTCGCTCGACTTTTCTTTTATACTTAGATACTCATTAGGCAATTTAAACATCCCTCCACTTTGTAATTGCTACACATGTATTCTCGGAAATATTTAGCCTAATTCTCTTTACGTTTTTATAGTCACCTTGGGATGATAAATATACCTACATTGCTTTATTAAACGGCAAATTTTTAGTTGAGAATTGCTCTTGTTTCAATTATAATCAACAATTGGGGAGGTGGTGTAACATGTATACGGTTCGCCCGGGGAAGTATAAACGCCACCCCTATTTCTACTACGAAATGGTTGTTATTACAACAACTTGTGTTTCGGTTTGAAGAATATGGATGCCGATCCACGTGTATACCGGCGGCGACCATCTCAGTCCTCAAGAGTAGCAACGCATCGGCAACCAACCTTCGATGGGACAGATACTAACACATACTAACTGCACGTATACTAGCAGTCCTGTTACTAATTAATACTCATCAACTGACTCTTATGTAACACCTGTTAGAGTTTGGTTGCAGATGTCCATGGGCGGTAGCTCGTTTGATACACTTTCCACATATAAAACATATGGTAACTTATAAAAAAATACCTATCTTTAGTTTCAAATTTAAGGATATCGTATTGACACATTGAAACGGTACGTACATACATATGGTGAACATCAAAATTGATTGAAACTTTAATGAACGAGATACGAAAAACAAACGGAGCAGACATTTGAGGTTTATGGAGGAACTTACGAGATATTTTTTGTTCTACGAATAAACAATGACATTGATCGACAGGGGCCCGGACCGCGGGCCAGTGGGTGGTCTTACCGGAATATAACTCGATTCTAATTTACTAGCTTTTTCCTTGTCAACTCGAAAACCGATGCCATCTGTCAGATTTGCTATAAAATTTTGACAGGTTAAAATAAATTCTTCGAGTACTGAACACTGATCCCGTTTGGAATTTAAATAATGATTAATGCAATGAATGAATGTTGTCTTTGGTGTTGGTTATTTTATGATGTAAATGAGATTGGTCTTGACAAGGTAGAGAAAGTTAGATAAACTTTAAATATGGAATGAACATTATTTCGTGGGCTTAATAATTTCTTCATCACACATTTATTGGTCTAGTAATTGATTAAAAATGGCGAAGTGCCGGCGAGAGCTCTTAATCACGTTCCATATTTAAATTTTTATCGTATCTACACACTACCTCTATCTGTACCTACTTGTTCATAAAATTTGTTTAAGTCTTTAAAAAGCGATATATACTGGGGCAAATTTTAATATTTTATCGCAAGGTATGTTATGGTACCGTAACACGCATTAATCACTCAATAGTTTATCGGCAATGACCACTCTCCTGTCAAGTTTTTTTTTTTAAATCACCAGCACCAAAGAAATGAAATCGTTTTTATGTTAACAAACATAATAATATTATGAGTGACACAAAACGGACATTTCAATTTAAGCGTGCAGTCGTACGCTTGCTTCGAAGCTGGGGCCGCTTTCATATGGCACCCCAATTAATATTATTTTTATAAAAGTATAATAATAATTTCTAGCAGTGACTCAGAGTCTGGATATGTGCCCGGTGCATGGCAATAGGCTCACCACCTATTCCATTGTGGGACTTAAACGTAACTGGTGAAATGTGGGGGT
>DWDX01002414.1:0-15308 GCA_018245675.1 Agara michaeli
TCCATAGGCGACGGTGACCACTTACCATCAGGTGGCCCGTCTGCCTGCCTGCCGGGCTAAACTATAAAAAAAAAAATTACAAGTTATGACTATAGTATACAAGAGTATCCAAATACAAAATTGTAGACTTCATATACCTCAACCGCCTAGCCGTTTGACATTTTGTATTACCGACTAAAATAAAATGTATACAAATCTACTATTCACGCTATGCGTAGCGGTGACTGTTTGTTTTAGTCGTTAAACGCTTCACTGTTCGCAACACGCGAAAATTCGCCGCACCGAATGTCTCATGGCCAGGCTGTGACGAACATTACAGACATCTCTCCAGGGCACAGGTTTTCTCATACACGTGCTTGCAAGTGAAATTTAATGTTACAATAAACCAAATAAAACATCAAACGTGAGCCTTCTAGAGTTTACGATAGGTTTCTTTTTTGTTATTTGTTAATTTGAAATTTTGAGATATAAATAAAAATTTCTTCAATCAACTAAAAGTGTTGTAAAAGTGTCCCGTAAAATTCATAACCTTAAACTCTCTGAATACACTGTACTCGTATATATCAACTAAAATACATTAAGGACTATTAATTAAGGCAGGTACACGATTAACGTTAACTAACAAACCAACTAAATCAATATAATGGGCAAATTTAAAATTTTCTCATATATATATATTATTAAACTATCAGTAGGACGCAAGTCTTATACATGTATGATTATGCGTAACCAGTGCGCGGCACCCTTTTCTGCTATACCAATTATTGTTACTCTGATATCGATTGGACTAACGAGAAGAAAATAAACTGCTAAAGCTTTTAGAAGTTACAAAAACAACAGCCTCTGTAACAAGTCCTTAGAACCTTATGCAAGATTTTTTCATAATATATTTAATCTTCTCGTGTTTGAAATGTAATTTTACGAAAGTTAATTTCTCTAATAATAGAGTACATAATTATTGTGAAACCTTCTTGAGCGTAGTTCGATATTAATGTATAAAGAAATCTATACGTTAAAGTGATATACAATATGTACCTATACATATACATCGCCTGTCTGATTACAATAACTGAAATTAAATCAGCATTAGTTAAAAGGGGATGAAATGTAACTAAACATTTATAGGCTGGATGATATTATGACTTAATCAAAAAGTAACTATGTTCACATGAATTCTTATGAATTTTGCTCTTAAGTGCTTGCTTTTTGAAATTATGGGTGTACGCAATTTATAAGGTATGTTTTGAACAAAAATTTAATTGTCATATCTGAGTACAATTTACTACAGGCTTTCGAATTGGATTTCGTGCCTTATTAGAACACGAATAAAATAAGACAATTTTTTTTTTTGGAACTAATCGTAAAAAAAATATATATATTGTTAAGATAGTCGCGCTTGGTTTAAAATTCATAGAGATAACAGAACCATTCAAATGTATTAAACGGGTAAAAATAGTTTTAGGTACGCGTGTTGATGACCGTAAGGTCAACTGAGCGCACTAACGAAGGCATATTAATGAACCTGTCCATGAATTCTGTTCGTGCTTCATCGTGGACTTGAAATTCTACGAATTCTGGTCCATTGTGAAAAAAAAATATGGGTAAATATATCTTTTCCAATTTCACTCTTTTTTTTTTAATATGCACTCGAATTAGAATTAAAAAATAGAATTGTTAAATAGGTGTACGAGATGATAATAAATAAATAAAACTAAAGTTTAATAGCTCTGACCAAATTCAAAGCATTCTTAAACTACTAGTTTCAAATTGCAACACTATGAAAATCTCTGATACATAATCTGATACATAGGATACAACTAAATAACGAGTAACAAGCGTTAAAGAATCTAATGTAGCGCGTGTTACGGTTGCATTTCCTTTAACACATCTGTAGGCTTAGGACGATCACATGACAGCCGTGGTGCCCTTGACACTGCTAATCGAGGTTCCGGCTTCAATTCCCGATAGTATATACGTGTGAGTCAAAGGGTTATTTACACGTAAATAATAAAACAAAGGTAAACTTATGATTAAATAGTTGCAAAGCCAATACTTATTTTCAAGATAATCAACAACAATCAACAATAACAATCAATATAATGAAACTCTTATTTTTCGAATATTACACACAGGTCTTCTCTCACAATGACAACTTTTAAAACGTGAGTTGGGCAGTTCTTGTTTACGCACGATGATTTCCTTCACCATTACAGGAAGGACGAACAAGTTTAAAAACGCTTCTACCGTTTTTAAATAATTAGATTGACCCTTTATAAAATTAACAATACATAAGTAAATAGTTATTAGTCGTCTCGCTGAAGGGAGTCCAGAACCGCTGACTAAATAATCAAATAATAATTCGGTGGTTGTGAAATATCGGCTCATACAATTATAATTAGAACCTGCGCAACAACCTCAGATTCGGCCGTTCATAGTATTAATCCGTTTTCAATGTATACCTCGTTATAAATTCTGTGTCGTTCAGCGGACATTATTCTTAATGACCTGCAATTCATTTCAATAAGCGATCGTGCTAAACGTTTGATTGCTTAGCAAATGTTTGACATTAATCTTTATTCCGCCATATGCATAAATTTGTATAAAATCTATATAATATACTCTATGAATGGAAGTAGGAAACAAATACGCAACAAAGTTTATTTTTATCCACTCTCAGAGAAAATTACGGGATCTACTGCTCCAGATTACTGATATGTTGGTTGTTGGTAGGCACTTCTGTTGTACAAGTTGGAAGGATTCGTGTTATAATACGTATTCGCTAGTCAGATATTTTAAACAGCTAGTCAGTAATCCTAGCGCGTCGAATAGCAACTGCGGTGGCGTCTGTAGACGACAGGTTATGGTCACTTTCACCAAACATTTCGATTGAGGTTTATCCACAAAGTTCACCAAAACAGAACTCAACCTGTAGGACATTTGACAAATGAACTGATAACAACACGTGAACCAGGTACCCACGGCCTAAAAACCCCAATTAATCATTACCTACGTTTTGTTTGACTACGGTTGACAGCGAAAATTAATTAAAATTCCATGTAAAAAATAAAACAAGACCAATCAGGTGTCTTGAGTGTACGCCTACATTCATTCATTTTATTTTATGCACGGCCAAAGAATAACACTTAAAGCGAGGAGACAAGTGGTTTGAAATAATATAACCCAACCAAAAATACACTGCGAGATTTCGGTAAATTTATTTCCTTCCATTACTTACAGAATACCTTTAATATTATTGGCATTATTTACATATAGTGATAATACAACACATTTTTGATTACCATTAATCGTAAATAAGTTCAGAACTAGTGACCATGCTTATTAGATTAAGTTTTACAAAATTTAAAATAAAAATATCCCAGCATCAAGTCAATATTGCGTTATAAAATTCACTTTATATTATTTATATTGACGTAATTGTAATATATTTCCATGAACCTCGTATAAATGAATCACAATGAGGGGACGAGTTGTTTCAATACTTCCGTGCGATAAAGCGTCTCGATCTATTAAAGTCGACTATCCATATTATAATCTGTGTCCGTTGAACGTTATCTACGACACGTTCGGTAGCCGATCGCCCGCTCGCCCGTTAGTAATTTGACAGTTCGGATGACAGATTACAACCGCCACAGACCACCAAGGAAATTGTCGTTGGTTCACTTCGTACCGATACATTTTTGTTTATGAGACAACGTTATCACTTAATTGGAGAGCTTCTGTGTGTTAAGATGATTTCGGCCCCACCTACACACATTAGCTTTACTCGTTCATCAGACGAATGGCAGTTCGTTATTTGTTTTTGTTTTTGTGCGTCAATTTACTACTAGACTAATTTGAGTAGATCCCCATGGATAACTTGTTTTATTATATAATTTTAGTTTAGTTTCATACCATCATAGCAGTCTGTAGGTTTTAAGAAGCTTTAAGCTTTCTATCATGTATATTCGAAAATTAATGAATGAAGAATTAAGAACCTAGTGAAGACTATACTTTTTAAGAAATATTTTTTCCATAGTATTTTAAAATCCTATATTATATTAGACTGTGAACTTTAATATTTAAGGGGAAAAACATATGAAATTTATATTAAAAGAGAGATATGATGATACTCCAATCACTACAATCGCAATTTCTTGAAATTATAATATCAGTGCAGTCGTTAATTTCCCGTGGCACCCACACTATTGTTTTCTTAATTCGTATAACACAAGATTGAATGTGGCATACAGGTTTCGATCAGAACTGCCGGTGGCGTGTCGCACCGTGCGAAGCGGGCGGTCCATTTTGTGAAATACAATAAAGTACCTACTTGTCTAATTTCACAATACATTTCTAGTAAACGTGTGGTATTTAAATATAAATCGAAAGAGCGGAACACAATGGTGTAATCGATAATTGAATTCAGCATTGATGAACTTTACACCGACCGACCTCCTCTAGACGTGACAGATTAGAATGGCATCAATACGCTCACGTCTATAAAGCTGCTAAAACGAAAACGTGTATATCATTTTAGCCACTCCACAAAAATAGAGCTCATAGATAGGTAAACCTTACATGTACACACAATTGCGTCTTACTCGGTAGCGGAAATTAAAGATCTTTGAACGTGATGATTTGATTCTAATGGGACGTTGTTATAAAATCGCACGGCCAAATGTATTAGAACAACGTAACATTTTGTATCTATCTTGTATCGTGAAAATGAGAAGGTTTTAAATGATATACCTGTAAAAACTGTATTCACCGAGCTCAGTGTATTTGCATTACATGAATATCTAGTAATGCTAAAAGAAAGCAAATCACAAAATATTTTTGACAAAGGCTTTTATTTTATTTTGGTTGGCAATTTAATTTTTACTGATAAAGGAGCAACTCTATGAGTATATCATTATGAGATGGATTAGGCAAGTCACTGTCTGTCGTCATACTTAATGCCAATTAAAAGATTTGGAATTGTGAATCTTTGTTTGTGTCTGACTAATGCGGTCCGCTACGACAAGCCTTAATCATGTACCTATCCGGGTATGTAATTTTATTAACATATTTCTGTCAATTGTTTTTGTGTTTTTTGTATTACTATTGTTCGGAGATTAAGTATCCGTTTGCTGGTCGGGTTCGCTGTGTTAAAGGTGAATGAACTTACTATCATTATATATGTATTGACAAATTGTTCTAGATGTCTAAAGGAAGCTATATTTAGAATATTACGATACATTATAGGCTTTTGATAGTAATATTTTTTTTTGCAGAACGTAGAAATTTTCTCAATATTCCTGTATTGCGGTTGTGTGTACAAAAAAAAAAATCAATGGTCTAACAAAATCGATGTTTTGTCATTTTTACCGTGTAGGTATTTTTTTTATATGTACGATGGCGTAATGTGAAAGTGAAATCCACCACAAAACATCGTGACTCCAAAGAATTGTACTGTGAGGTGAGCAATGCCTTCAGGGAGTGTAATATCACTGGTGATCTGATCGCAACTTATTAATTGGTGTCACATTCGATACTGCAGACCGTTTCTTAAAGCTGGCATACTACATCGCTATAGGATTAAGAACGGCACGATAAGATTTCCTAATTCTATTGAATCGCTTAATTTTCTAAATTGATTGAAAGTATTTAAATATAGTAGTATTTTAGAAGTTTAATACAGTATTAGACTCGATATATCATATTGAAAAAATAATGAAACAATTAAAATCATTATAATGCAGTTTTTTTAATATGATCATTAAACACCGTCATAGATCGTAAAGGCGGTTTAAAAACATTTGAAATACAGCAGGCACCAACAGTAACTACACTGTTTCACTGGACCAGTGATCTATGTGTACTATGTGATGCGATACTATGTGATCTAAATGAAAGCAATTGTCCAAAAATGAATAAAACCATGTATTGAGATATAAATTAAAAAAGTACTACAAATAAATAGTGACAGTTGCAATACAAAACTTTGTAAACAACTGCAAAACAATTGCACAGTATTTCTCTCCTAATTGAAATTAAGGGTCATTGAACCTCACTGCGCATTACATTTCAAAATATCTTACGATTATACTTTTCTCGACATCTGAATGTTGTTAACTCTTCATACTCATTGTAAACCTTCGGTATTTCCCGCTAATTCCCGTAGTGTCGTGTCTGCGGTATTGTGTTTCGTTTGCATTGTGTACGTTTATATTAATTAGCCCTTCTTAGGTAAACGTTGACGAACATTCCCGCCATACTTGACTGATAACTCTTCGTGACCGTTTAAAGGTTACACCATAACTGCGATATTGCTGCTTGCTATTGGAACTGTCCAATAAATAATGTCCGTAATGACGTAATTAGTTATTATGAAATAAATATTCATTAAATCTCTTCAGTCATACATATTAAAATGTTAAATAATGTCATGATTTGCTATATTACTATGTACCTACCCTGAAAGTCCAAAATTATTTAATTTTTGTATGAATTTGAAAAGAAGACGTTTCCAAATTACAGAAAAAAATAGTCTATGAACAATTGACCGGTTATTAACCAGAAATAGTTTATTTGGAAATCAATGCTTTTTTCGGAACTTAGTAAAAAGAGTCTCTAAATAAGTATGTCCATAAAGTCTGTTAGTAACTGCAAATGAAAATTCATTAAAGCCTCACTAAATACGATGAAATATTGAAGACAACGAAGAAAAATATATACATAATTTTTGTTTTCGGTTTCCGATAAACGACACAAAAAAGTAATTGTTAAGCTGTTGCGAAAAATATCTCGAACAGTTAACAACAAACTAAGCAAAGACGTTAGACAAGCTTCCCAGACTAATTGGGCAAACTTCAAATTACTGGATTCGTTAATTTGAAAGCACGAAGCATTTTTTCTCACGGTGTTCACAAAGGTACATTAGCGAAATGTTGAACCTTAGACTACGAATAAGAATAGAGCGCTATAATAACTGTAGATACAAACTGAGGGATTTCTTGTGGAAACTTTGTAATTTTTGGATGTTCACTCGTCCACATTGGAGCTACGTGCAGTGATTTCAAGGGTTTCCGTGGTTGCGCAGCAACTATCGACAGATAGATAATGGATTGCAACTTCTGAAGTGAGTAATACAATTGCAGATGTAATACCAGCAAGCACTCGAAAGAAGACATCAAAGTGATGTGCACTCTAATTGTATTCACGCTCTAATGTTCGAAGTTTTGAACTGTTTGCCGTTTAGGTGTTAAGCTACCGTTCAGTGAGTTAATAAATCACAACGTCAATGGTTGGCGAGTGGCCGGTAATTATAGAAATTAAGGTTAAGTAACGATTAACCGCATCCTTTGTTCTTGGCGGAAGAACGTGGGACTGCGGCGCGTCAACGTTTAGTAACGTAATTATTCATCTCCTAATGAAGTTTACTGTCCTTGTTGTAAGCGACCTTGTGGGAAGACGGCGTAACAAGGGGAATGCTATTCGGAAGTAAAACGTAATTATATGCGAATAGCTATATAATATGCTGTAGCTACATATATAAGATAGATTGACTTATAGGTAATGATGTTTAAGCCGTGAATTCTAGTTGTGATCTATACAATGACAAATTAGCTGATCGTTATGAAAATTTTGTTGACTAAAATGTTATAACGAATTAATGACTAAAAGTATTTCCCTTGCACATATACATTAATTTCTTATCTTGCCGTTTTTGCATAAACACGATATGTTAATTTAATATAAAAAAACCCAATTCCGGCCCATTTGACACTCAATAAAAGTGTAATTTATTTCCCTGGACATTGTTAAAAATTCCCAAGTCATATTTCAAATTGTTAATAATGAGCTCGGTGCCTGACGGTTCGAGATCGCGCTAAGACTTCGATCTAAAGAGGCTGCATTTGCATAAAATCATTAGTAAGCACAATGCTGTGCAGGCAGGGACACGGGGAGAGGGACAACTTACAACGCATCATGTAAATAATGTACCTGTAACGACGGTTACGGCCTAAACAGCATACATTTAAGTTTTAAACAACGGTGTGGAAATCGACTTGATTGTTACCCGTCAATGTATACAGCTTGAAGGAGAAGGGGTCGATGCACATCATTTATTCAGAAAAACATGGACTGGTCCGCGAGCCGCCTCTCGAATATGATTTATCATCGTTCATTAGGCGAGTTTGTCCGCAGCGACAACAGATGGAGCTGATAGCACTTGGCAGGGTGGCCCTCTTGTTATTATTTTTATTACCAGGTTTCGAAGAATAATACTTGAGGAATGCATCCTTTAATGAACTATCCTTTTTCGTTGATATGATGAATAGAATTAATGTCCTTTTCTATTGTCGATTGGTGACATTTTCGTGCCCATGTATTTGAATTGTATTGATGCGAAGTTCGACACTAAAGGACCCCACTCCTTCTCAGAAAGATCTCGAGATGAACGAAGCGGTGTCATTATTAATGGTGACATCGCTTGAGCGTCATTTAAGAGGTGATTTTTCATTAATCGTTAACAGCTGGATTTTAAAAGCGACTGAGGGATCTCTGATAATAATTAATCAAGTAAAAGCTCTAATGCATTTTAAAAATATGATTAAAAACTTACCTTTTAATCTTTGGAATACAGAAAAGTTTTTTGTAAATCTTTTGTATTATATTCTTTTTTGTTATTCCTTTGATAAAACATGTTAATTTTGAATTATTAAATATGTACGGTTTGGAAGAGACAGCCCTGATTATAAAGCTAGTAATAAACATTTTCATAGTCATTGTGAATGCGGCCGCTAAATCCGCTTACCATTTAAATCTCACTGCTCGTTGGACAAACAGACAATTCTTAAAACTGCATCTTTAACACCGTCGTTCGTCGTGTTTGGAACGTAATTAAAGGCCCGTCGTGAATTTGCATTCGTTTCTGAGAGTTCGTAGCGCAAATCAAAAAAAGAGCTTTGTTAATTAGCATATTGTATTTTGAAATGTGACGGTTGGCGTGTGGAGATTCATGCCGCTCAGCGGTGGGCCACTGTCGAGATTTTTATGAGCCCCACCGTATGGATATGTCTGATACGTTTTAATATCTCGTTTATTGTCAACAAGTTATCGATCGTATACTTTCTTTGGGACGTGTCGTTCTTTTGTGACTGATTGAGTGTAATTAGCGATGCAGTTTTTAAGGCGTTCAATGAAATTTATCACCTTGATTGCATCATAAATAGTGCTATTTTATTTTTAATAATTAAATTAGACTTTGTTTAGGACTTTACTTAATATACAAACAAATTTTTCAAAAGAAGGTAAATCATAATAGAAATAATAGAATAGTAGAAAGATTCCAATAACTACAAGGTAATTCTAGGCTAGTAAGGCAAACGTTGAATGCAGTCAGTCCCGTCCGCCACATCCACACTACCCTACAGTTTGAAAGCAATCGTGATAGCTTCAGTTTGTGTCTCTGTTTTAATTAATTTGGATCACGAAGTCGCCACTTCGGGCGTCACGACACGATGCTACGCGGCCTGAGTGACACACTTCAAAATGTCACCAAATAGGCTTTCGGGGTTATCGGTGATCGCTACTGGTTGCCTTGTCCCTACCCTTCGACTGTCATTGTCTGTATGCTTATTTAACATGCAAGGATCAACTGTTACATTTTTTATATATTGATATATAACTGTTTTTAAAATCGTAATATACACGCCTACACTAATAGTAACTTTGTAACTATTCAATGACTTCAATGTACAAAGTTTTTAAGGTCAAAGAATTAAGACAAGTTACTAAACAATCTACTTTTTGTATACGATATGTAGATACGAGTGTTACTTAGTTTTAATTAATATCTATTTCAAAAGCTTAGAAAGTTTTCTAGAATTCTTCCTTATGTTATCAGAATTTTAATTTATGCGATCTTATCATAGTGATTGTTCGAGATTTCATTGCAAACTCTGCTAATACATCGTAATAGTAAAGGTTATAATGATTTACACGTTTCATTTGACCTTTCAAATTGTATTTCCTAATGTAATTCGACGAATATAATAAACAATTGTAATGGGTGTAGCAAAAGCAAGCCACTAGCGAACTCAACGCATTACCGTGGAGTTGTATAGTGATAAGCGGAACATTTTAAGGTTTTCTTAATATTATTAGTTCACATTAAAAAATACAAGAACTGTAGCAAATTGGCTATTGTAAAATAAATTTTCGAAATATTGATTACCTACGTTCTTGTGAATCGGTATCAAATCCTTCACAATGTGGGAATTTAGGCTATCACACGATCGGTGCACGGCTTTAGTGTGTGATGTCGTAACGTTCCAATTAGGTGCTCATTTGTGTCAGGCGTGCATTGTAAATCTATTCATTGAACGGGAACAATCGACTCATTGTACTTACGCCGTTCATGCTTTAGTTTTGGACATTCACCCGTTCCGTGACACTGTTGTAGATACCTCGTTATTTTATTACAGTTTAACTCCCGAGGATCAATAGATTCAATCACACCTCGGTTAGCGTAGTACACACCCATCGAACTAAGCCAGGCGGGGTTGTGGCACACAATGGACCGAATGCCATAACATCATCAAACAATTTCAAAATCTGATCCTATGCATAACGAATGGAGTTGATAAATAGTTTGAATTAACCGATTTAATGCGGGTCACCCACAGCACAGTGACTTGCCTGAATCGTCTCGTAATGATAATTGAACTGGCAAACACCCAGCTAGGACTATCGTCTCGATCTATTGAGAGCCGACGTTGGAAACTCTATGACTTGCGCTATTGTATTTATGATTGTTTCTTTTTTTCTATTTTATTCCTTGTCTTTTGACACAATCTTTAGCGTTCTGATTAGCTTAGAGCTTTACCGCTGTGAATATTGTTTCAATGGAATGCTTGTGAAATTTAATTTGGTCATATGTTCAGAGCGCATGGCCCGGGTATTTGCCGTATGTTTTAGGACATACTCGTGAAACGTAATTTCAGGAACAGATTCTCAGGAATCTCCAACTATTGTGGATCAAGAGAATTGAAACGAAAGCGATCAAATTTATATGATTTCTAATAATCCTATTCATAAATCAATCACCGTGTTAAACAAACCCACTGGTCATCCGTAGGCATACAAGTTAGACAAGACAACTTCTTGCCATTCATTGTTCCAACTTAAGCCTTTGATTAAGTTTTCGTAATAAAATGAAACAATGAGGTATATTTTAATATAGATTAACAAGCGATGACTTGACACCCCCGGCTTATATCTAAAAAAGTATTCGTGTTTTAACTTGTAATCTTTGCATCTCATGATGACTTGTCATTTAAACAATTTTGAATCTTATGTTTTTGTGCGAAAGACAGTGCAACAAGCTACAGTTAAATTAAAACAACTATCACCTTCAGATTTTTATCTACTGCAGTGAATGATTTTAGGCTTTATTGTTAAGTTCATAGAGTCATCGGATAAACTTCATAGATATGCAGTGGTGTATTGGAATTAGTTCGAATCGTATTAATATGTATTAGACTCGTCCTTTACGTTATTGGTTATTGATGTTCATTGTTAGGATATGTTAATCTCTAGGTAGATATTATTTGTATATCCTTGTTAGGATTTCAGTTATAAGTAGCGTCTTTGAGGTTTTGTATGATGGGAGATTGATTTTATCCTTTATTACTGATTTTATCTTCCCTTCTCGAAGGCTCTTTATTATGCTACTGCGTTATACTAAAGTCCAGTGTACTGTATTAAATGTTACTACTAGCTAATAAAGTTATTGTATACTTACTCCTTAAATTCCTAGCGCTCTATGATTGTGACATTCGAATCATCAAACCTACTTTCATTTTCATTATTCTCAAGTCTTTCAACACAATTCATTCCTTAATTCGCATTTACTTGGATATATCTTAAGAATATATACTAAGTTACATTGCATGTCACTACTTGGCCACATACGTACGTCGGCCATCACTCATTGTGATATATGTGCACGTTTAATTTCTTCAAGCGACCAATAAAATCGTCCAATAAATATCCCTCAGCTTTTCATTGTTGGTGCGTTATGTTTCGGAGATTTTACGACTGTGTACGGATTGTTTCGGTTTTCGTATGACGACAGTTAAGTGCCTCAGACCTGTATCTCACTCGCGATATTAAAACCTTGAAGTATTGAAGATCAGTTAGCTGTGTCTATAATGTGCAAGTTATTTGAGTTTTTAGATTGTTCTTGTGCATTCAACATCAATTTTGATAAACAAATATAAAATACTAGCTGCGAACGCGGTTTCGCCTGTGTGGAAACTTGTTTTTGCTTGACTATGATATGATCACACGTTATTAATAAGTTAAGTTAAGTTATCGCTAGCTTAACTTACTCCTTATAACTTCAGCCATATACCAGTGAAAGTTTCGTTAAAATTGGTCCAACCTGTTCCGAGATTAGCTAAAACACAGACAAACAGACAGAAAATAATTAGATTACAATCAGACAGTTTATTTTTGCTGTATTAGTAGGTATAGATTGGGTATTTAAGGTCAATCTTTTTTCATGCAATATTAAAGTCACTTGAATATCTTAATTAAATAACAAAAGAATTCGAAAAAAGTGTTCCTACAATATTATGGTCGAATTTCGACCGAAATGGTGCTTAACTCTAGTTGGGTTTTAATATTTGTAGACTGCATTCGTCGTCTACAACACAAATACAGCAATAACAGCACGTTACATAGGTATATTGTAATAAGTACCTTAATAAACATTTGTTATGCCTATATATGTGCCCTTAGCCAACAACTAGGGGTCATGGGTTACGTATTAACACGCCACTTTCTCCGCACGACGCCGATGTCAATGTTAACAAACACTACAATTCAGTACATACGCGCAGAGAAGTTTGTAACGGTACTGTTATGTAATTAATTACACGTTACATCGTGTATTTATTTAAACGCATCGAACTTTTACTATGCAATGACGTTTGTGTAGGGCTTAGCGAGCGTGGTGTATAGAAATACATTTATAATATAATTATGTTTGCATTCGTTCGATACAGCGTATACAATTTTTTTTGTGCGTATATTTATCGTCTTCGACCACAACAAAGTACTGAATCCTATTAAAGGTGTATGTTAGGGCCAATATACCCGTAGTCAAAACCGGAGGAATTAAACTTTGTATTCTTCTTGCAAAAAAAAATCTCCTTACAAATGCCACTACGCACTTATTAAAGCAAGTCCGTTAAATCATAACAAAATTTTTCAAATTATTAAATTTTTTTCTTCATCAAGATGTATTAAATCTTACATAATGAATTCAGTTGGAAGTACATAAGCAGTTAAATATTTCACATAAAAAAAGTAGTTACTTAAAGATATGTAATTGACTATGTTATTTAAAAAATATATAAGTAATACATAATTATAAATTTCATTTGCAAGATCTAGTGTCTTCGGTGGTCTCTGCATGGAAAACTAAAATAAATATTCATTTACATAGAACCTTAATTGCTACCTATTACCTTTTTTAAAAAATTTCCTTCAACATGTCGGACTAAAAATAAACACTTTTATGTTGGGATTGTCCAGCGACAACTTATGGTTTTGATTTGACTACAATAAAGGGTTTCGAAATAAAAATAATTCCCACCTACATTTTTAATAAGTAGTGTTTAAGTGTCGTTAATAAAACAAATTGTATATTCGATGCGTTTTACGACGGAGCGGGATTCAAACAATTTTCAATCTTATTGATCTAAATATAAGGACTATGTGACATGCCATTGTGATATGAAAGTTGTGTAGTTGCGGGGACGGTCGATTCGAAATAAAAATAACAATGTCATACGGTGGAGGTGCTATGGCTTGCTTACGTTCGGAAATCGTTAGTGACGCCTACGGGTCCATTTTGTTATAATATCAAATCTACTAGAATTGTCAAAATAAAAGGGTCCTGATAAAAATCTGCAATTTTTTTCAGGTTTTAAAATTTTGTGCTGAAAAGGTATTTTTATTGTAATTTTAATGTATTGTTTTCTATGTGGTCAATTTTTTGATATTGTTTATTTAATGGTATAATAATTATGTTAATATTGCTCGTAAAATGTAAATATATATAGATATTTTCACTATGATCCTTGTTGATTGAAATAAAAATCATTAATATTATTATTATTATTAATTATGTCTATGGGCTCAATATAATTTAGAACATAGAAAAACTCATATGTCTCTACATTTGTATGGCTATTATTCTTCATACCCAACTCTATTTAGTGTTTTATTAGTACCTAGGTACTCGTACATAAAAAATATGGTAAGCGTAAGGAGCATTTTGAAACGAGTTTCATCGAGATCCGTTGGATAGATTTTTAGTTACACACTGTCAAACATTATATAAGGAATTTCATATTAATGCTATACAAATCTAAATTTAGCTTATTTTAAAATCATATTTTTTCCTTCATTCTATTCTATACAATTCCGAACCCACCAACCCCATATCTCGAAGAAACGTATAAGGTGCCTGCTCACTTATCCGAGACACCACACCCCTTATGCACTTAATGTACAAAATATTGTAATGTTATTATTATTCCACATGATAACCCGAGCTGCCTCTTCAATACGAATTGTTGTAAATTGTAACAGTAATAGCAGGTGTGTTTGTCCGTCAAGAATGTTTCGGTAAAGTACTGAACAGAAACAAGTCTGGCGATTTTTTTAAAATTTATTGAACACACCTAAATTGTTCACCCTTTGAATGACTTTTCGATTGCGAAAAATTTAGGTACATCTCGACAATATATTGCTGTACTGTTTAATGCGTATTAAATAATAGAATTACTTTAAAAAGTCTCTATTGTACATTTTATTTAGGAAGCCTCATATCAACATGCCTTCGTTAAATATGTTTTTCATTAATTGTCACTAATAAATCTCGGACAAAATCGGCAGTGTACACTAGTTCAGGATAAAATCATTTCAATGAATTCAATGCTTCGTGATAATCTCGAAAGATACATCCTCTGATTATTATTATAATTTTACTCCCGATGCTTTATTGGTTAATTCGAGAGGTGTAATACCACATATCTTGATTTGATCCGCGATACGTCTGGATGTTATGAATGGAAGGAGAAGTATAATCGCATGGAATAATTTACATAAAGTACTTACCTATTTGTTAAGAAGAGAGAACTTCTTTCTGATACTGACTCGGCTATACAAAGGTAGAACTAATTTAAAATAATCTTCATTATGCCATATTGTCATATTGCCACATTTGAATAACATTTACGAGAATT
>DWDX01002415.1:0-15308 GCA_018245675.1 Agara michaeli
CGTTATTTGGTATCGTGCATGCGGTGTGAATTTTTATTTGAATCTAATCACCTCTAACTGTACGAAGCTATGTAGCTACTGTATGAGTTACAAACCATTTGCTGTAAATGATAATGAACACATCGTGAACAAACCTGCAGAATGCGCGTGAAGTCTGTCAAAACGCACTTGCCTAATAGAGGAATGGTAACGAGATTGATAGAATGATTAACGCGTTTTGCCCCTAATGTGACAGTAGCATTAGGCGGACTAGAAAACATCGCTGTACGCGTTTGTGTAAACACATTCAAAATGATAGTTACATCATTAATCATTTATGTTACAAACTATTTATTTTATTGTCAAACAACAATGGCTTTTTGGGACAACACTCTAATTAATGTAGATGTAACTAGCAATAGCTTTTCGTTACAGGCGGCGCGCACGTGTGAATTGTGATTTATGCATCTAAGTTTCAATGTGTCAAGTTGTATGGTAAAACGACCATCGTGCATGCATATGCATGCACGATGGTCGTTTAATAGATCGAATAATCTTCGTAGCGCATGCTACGAAGATTATTCTAAGCTTAATTCGTAACGAGGCAGACAAATAAATGTTGAGTATAGATACGCGCAAGGGATGGAAATACAAGCATAGCTATCGCTGTATTCATTTGCGGGAAAAGTAACCGCATTGAGGCTGATTTCGTTACCGTTAAGAAATACACAAGCTACATCCTATTGAAGTAAAAAAAAGCTATACAGACAGTACATTGCAAAAATGTTGACACTGATTAATAGGTTGTATTAGCTATTAATAATTATATCACACAGTAACACTTTACCGTAGGTGCTCGCAAGGAATACCCGCTAATGAGTGTATTTGTTAGTTTGCAGGTTGCGCCTTGACGTGGGAACGATCACGCGCACAGCTGTTCCTTCGATTAGATATAGAGCAACATACTTAGCAGTGGTTCAAGTAGTTCATTCGGATTATTATTGAACTGGGAGTGAATGCTTTTAGCATTAAGTCCGTCTGTTTGTTATTTTACTTCATGCAAGTTATAAATGAATAACAAATAAGTAAATAAAACTGTTCGCCGATGTGGAATGAATGCTTAATAAAATAGGTATATCTCATTGTGCTGTAAATAAGCCTGAAATTTGACTTTTATATTATGTATATTATTATAGATGTTACAGATGTATTTCATAGGCCCTAAATACCATGTGCAAAAAACTATTACATTTGATTTTTAACTGAAGTAACAGTTAGTACTCAGTTAAACTTTCTATAATTAGTGGACATTTAGTATACGTGAGCCACACCAAAACGACCACGTATAACATTATTTTATTAGTAAAGAATTTCTGTTAGTTCATACACGGTTTTGGTTAAAGTTCAACAACTCTGCGTTACTCCACTATGGCGAGACGAGTAGGTCAGGCACCGCTACGTGTTTCCACGATAATTTTATTAATATTACCCCCGGAAGGCTGTCACGCGCGAAACCGACGCTCGTATATCTTCAAGCTCACGAAAAAATATGATATATTGAGAGAACGAGAGACGTAAGAGCTTTTCTTAGCTTCTCTTCCTTGAGTTTAGCGACATTTTAGTGTTAAAACCTTTTGCTTATCACAAGAGCGGGAAAACTTATCTAATATGTCAGTGGGAACAAAATTTCTTGTGGCCACAACTCGTGTATTGTTTTTTTTTTCCCGCGTTTTTCCGGAAAAGTTGTGGATTTTGTGAGATATAATAATATAATATAGTGAGTCGAATTCAACGCACTAGTTTTTTTGTAACTAAGAACATGACATTTCATATTACACGCGTAGGTACTTACGATAACCCTGTTGTTTAGTTATTGGGAAAACTTGGAACTAGGTATGAAAGCGGGCTTGTCTTTAATACCTGTAGTCTATTTATTAAGAGATTGCCAACCTTAAATGATACTGTAGTCTTCCCTCTTCTGTCTATTAGACTAGACGCGCCCCTATAAAACGAATAGAGGTTGGAACTTGTACATTTCAAATGCCGGCTCAAAAGATATACATATCGTTGACGGATTTTATAGCTCAGGAATTGCATATTGTATATTCATGACCATATAACACTATATTTATCACTATCAGCACATAGTACATATAACACAAAGTCGCTTTCCGCTATCCATCCCTATGTATGCTTAGATCTTTAAAACTAAGCAACGGATTTTGATGCGGTTTTTTTAATAGATAGTGCGATTCAAGAGGAAGGTTTATGTGTATAATAACATTCATTATATAGTAGAGAAATACTGTTATTTTTGACATTTCTAATGTGATGTCTTAAATAATTAAATTTTTTGCTGCGGGGGCAGGATGAAGTCGCGGGCAAAATCTAGTGTTCAATAAATTAACTATGAGATCTCTTTTTTAAGTATCCTTAATACAGTATAAATTTCAGGATTGGGCTCACGCTCAATGCACTCGTAACGATATTCAGAGAAACAGTTCGTTTTCTCTTTGATAATATCGACATTACAAAGCACAGCTGAACAATCGGAATATTATAGTCGTTCCCTAGGTTCTTTTGTCATTTATTATTATCAACCTTCTATATTTCTGTCGTCATCGATTCAACCAGCTATATACGGTAGCTATACAACCTCCAGTAAATTTATGTGCTATTCTATGGAAACACAATTTTAATGACGAATATGGCAGAATAAAAGTGTGTGGCAAAATGTTCGTCACTGCTCTTGCGCTAGTCAGTATTACTTCCCTATAATAGCGGCGATTTATATTATTATACTATAGTTCGAAAGGTGTTGTTGGTGCACGACCCTTCCCGAAGAATACCCAAGGGTAATGAAGTATTTGCGGTTCTTGCTCGCGAAACTTTTTAGATAAGAACACAGAAGTTCTGGTATGATTATATTGTTTGCAATGAAAGAATATATATTATATAGTGCTGTAGTTTTCAAACATCGCCGACCATATATTGCTCCACCACTGCACTTCGGCATCCTCTCAAAATAAAAATTAATTTTGGATAGACTATACTGACTATTAAAAAATAATTTCGATAGGCTATTATACGACCTACGATATGCTAAGTTGATGCGTATTCACTTTATATTTGAAAAGCTCTAAATTATAATTTTACAACCAATTGCAGGTTGCCAGACTTCACATACCGTAAAGAATATTTACCATCCCCTCCATCACCCTTTAGTGGTCCACTGCTAGACATTAGCCGCCCATGAATTATACTTCGCTATATAATATCAAAGATGCTTGATTAGATTTCGTACTAGACTATTACTAATGTAGTATTTGTTAAAGTAAAGAAATATTTTCTTAAATATAACAGTCTTGAATTTTCCATTATCTAAAGCTAAACGGAACGCAGTTTTAGAAACTGTATTAGACTTAAAACTCGTGTTCAATATCTGTACAAATATTTGGTTTCATCGTTGAAAATTTCAGTCGAAACGCGCAGTTATGCTAGGAACCTTTTGTTTCTGAGAGAATATTGGAATTGAGATACATTAAATATACAATTTAGGATAACAGACTCAATATAAGTTAGACATCTTGTACCTAGCATATTTCATTTATTAGTTTAACAATTAAATATAGCCAATTAATAACACAACAGTCAACTCATATTGGGCTACGCTAATATGCCTATCCGCAGGATATATTTAACAGAATTTTGGGGATTCTTAATATTTATTTTTTCAACACCTTAGCTAACCATTCCCCGTCTCAGAATTTAACGATAAAATACTAACATTTTCACTTACAGTGAAACGATTCTTGATAGCAATAGAGTGCAATCAATCCATAAAGTATTCATCACGAACAAAAAATATGAAAGGAATATTTATTTATGTTTGAGTACATAATGTGGTCCAACATCTATTGAATTATAATGCACTCAACCTTCACAAGGCTGCGTTACGCAATATGCCAGATCTAGGTAACATATGGCTCGTGTCCACGGGAATAATCGTCGTGATAAAATATTTGTTCCTAAATGTGTCCTGAAAAACTTCCTATACGATACCTACTTTAATCAATGTATGTATACCAATATTAAAAATAAAAATTTTATATATTCATAAGGTTAATGATAATGCGTTGTTTTAGACTAACTCGGAATCATTTGTAATTGGCTGTTATTGTGGTATACAATAGAGCGATAGATCATCGGCTTAAACATAATGGTTTTAATGGCGTAATAATTAGATCTCCGGAGTACCTACATTAAGTACGTATTTAAAACATATTATGTAAATATATGTGTACACGGGCACGTGTGTGAGTACATCCGTGAATGTGTGTCTATAAGTTTATTAGAATCGCAATACATTTTACAACATATCACACATTTTTTTAGAAAAGTCATCAATGAAAATAACGCAGTGCTTGAGTGGGAGTTTGATTAAATAATTCTAAAAGTTTATTTTCTCTTTATCCAAATTTAATTCGCAATGGGAGTAAAACACGTGTATGCATAAGATTACTTTGACCTTTCTTTTCGATAGTTACGCATCTGCGAAACGCGACGCGACGCGTTACGTTAGAGAAATCTTCAGTTTTATACGAATTGGAGACATATTTATGACTGGGGGTACAATGATCAATGAAACAATTAACCTGTATCAACTCCTACTAGTTTTATGCCATAAAAGCATCATCAGGTGGCCCGTCTGCCTGTTTGCTTTGCTCAATTATATAAAAAAGGGCATTGCCACTTCAAATCCAACAATGGACACAGACCCATAAGCATCGCATGTCGAGCCACACTGCCACTCTTAACAGTAATGAGTGGCATAATTCTTTAGTGGCGACCGACACGACACAATCTACCGACCACATTACAGTCTACCATTACGCGAACAAACCCCCAATCTAATATAATTTATATTTCCGATATGTTATGCCCGACATTAGCTTTCAAATGTCGTAATTGTGACCGGGGCTTTATACAGTCCGACTGGTTTAAATGAGACTGGCCAGTTGGTCTAGTAGCGTTAACTGTTGAGCCGAGAGTTTAGGTTCAATTTCTGCTCCGGACTGATCATTTGATGAGCATGACCGTTTATCCTGTCTATAAACGTATATTTGGAAATTTATATATGCGCATAGATTCTGTCTGGTTTGAATGACCATTCATGTTTTAAAGATAAACGAAACTGAAGTCGTGTACGAAACAACAGAAAGCCTATGGCTTAGCGACAAATCAAAAAGAACAAAAAAAACCCGAACGCCTCCTTATAACACAAGCACGATAATTCCGTTTCAGAAGCAGTGACGTAGAAATAAAAGGGCTGTCCCGATTCGAAGTTACACTGCGGCTCTTATCTTAATGCGAGGAGGCGTTGTCGCAGCCATGTTATACAGAATTGTTTTCTTTCCACGTGAAACTTTTTCTGTTATGATGTTGGAATCTTTAAAGGGAGCAGCAAATGTTGTAACGTTATTTCTTATCGTTATGTTACGAAATGTAAGTGATCTTTGCGGTTGACTAAGCCGTAACGTTTCTCGTGTTAGTGTGTCTGCTTACTATATGCACGTTGTACCGAAACAAATCAAACACTATTGCTTATCTTTCGCACTCAAATTGTGAAATAATCGTTGTCAAATCGTAGTTTATTCTGTAATCGTGTTAAAACCACGATAATATTTTTACTACAGCTTCTAGCATTATTTATAACAACAGTATGATGATAATCAACATGTTTGCATTCCACTTTTGGACGGGTGTCTTCTCCCAGATTGAGGTTTAAAGCAATAGTCGCAATAGCTAAGTCTGGGTTGGCAGAGTTTACGCTACTTAAAGAACATTATGCAAAACTCTAAGGCGTGCAAGTTTCCGCAAGACGTTTTTCGATAAGAAGTGCTTACAACAGTTGTATATCGCAGACAGTCCATAATCGAAAATACCAGGGTAAAACTGCCTTACTCAATCAGATGTATACAATCACTCAAATTACATATACATTTAAATGTAAACATTTCTAGCACTAAGAAATTTATTTTCATTGTACAGTGTGTTTCAAGCCATTCCGTCTTATTCTCCTTTTCGTTTTTCTTCACTTGTAGACTCGATAATGGTTATCGATGTTCATTCGTTCTAGAACCGTAAAACGATACAATGAACTATTATTAGTATTGAAATTGCATTTATCTTAAAATATAACACAACTAAAGTATAAGTGAAGTTAGTATAAGTAAAGACGATTCCTGAAAGATAGTATAAGTAAAGATGATTATTAAATGATGGTATAAGTAAAGATGATTACTAAAAGATGGTATAAGTAAAGATGATTACTAAAAGATAGTATAAGTAAAGCTGATTACTAAAAGATCGTATAAGTTAAGAGAATTACTAAAAGATAGTATAAGTATAGATGATTACTAAAAGATAGTATAAGTAAAGATGATTCCTAAAACATAGTATATGTAAAGAGTCCTAACAGATCATAATAAATCGCTACAAGTAACAGCAGGACCGCGTTATCCATCTTTATTTAACTAGACTTCAACGTGGGTAAATTGAAAACTCTAACTAAGTATGACTGATGGTGCATATTACTTGCCCCCGATGCGATGACAGTTCCATATAACTGTGTTGTTCCACCGCTAGCGTGTTAGCGGGAAGCGCTAAAATAGCGATAACTATAAAAAATCGCTTTGAAGTAATTTTTGTAAACCCTCATATGGTTTGTCTGCGAATTATTACAAAATGTCACATTATTCACAATGACTAGAACAAAATACGGAAAATATTAGCAAATTTTGATAGAGCGCTAATATAAAACGATAAAATTAAAAAAACAAAGTGTTATTGTGCCATTAATTAAGTATACGGGGACTTTAGTTTTATACTAAAGAAGAATAAAACGGTAATCGTTTTTCTTCAAAAACGAATATACACTCGCTGCACGCTTGAGATGTGACAAGTCCGGAAAGCAAAGAGGATTATATCGTGCGGTGCGAAACCGAGACATTTTAATATTACGCCTATTTATATTCATGTCCTTTTATCGCCGCGGAATAAAAGCACGGTTATAACTGTGAGAAACAGTCATATTCACTTAGTGATTCGTATCCGATTATAGGCTATAAAAAGGGCCCCATGCGCTCTGTTGGAATGTTACGAACACGTGAATTTAAGCGTGTAAGTTACCTATCAACAGTGGAACTTAAAAATAAGCGAATATTTTATATATACAGTTAAGTTTATACATATTTTTCTAACTGTTCTCTGTTTGTATAATTGAACATTTTATATTGTCTTTTACAAATAGGCATGTACAAGTTAAACTAGAAATTTGATTAAACACTAACGACTGTACCAAGATTAATATAGTGGCTTTATAGTTTAATGATACTAACTGACCGCTCCCGGCGTCGCTTAACTTTACCGATAATTTACAATTTGCAGCCGCGTTGAGGCTACGAGCGCTTCTACGAACGCAACGAGGTACATCGGGAGCTTATTTTTAGTATTAAAATATTCCACGTTTGTTCTTCCTACTATATATTCAAAAATATGGCTTTACATAGATGTATTAAAATGCAAACCGTAATTCCATGTCTTTCAATTATCAGACATACATATTATTTAAGGTAAATGTCAATTCACTCCGCTGTTTCAGTCAGCTGCTGGAATGGGAACATATCTAAGATTTGGTAGTGAAGTTTACCTCTGCGCTAAACTTGGAATAGTTCCACGATTTGCACCGTACGTGCTCATTTGCAGCGATTTAAGCAAATCATTTAAGAACTAAACCGACGAGGCCAATAGGAATATTACTTCCTGGTACTTTAGTAATAATTAGATATTGTCAAATTGTCATATCAAGTCCGCACGAGTTTATTCTATGCCTGCACCTTCCAACTTCAGATCAGACTAAAGTTATACCCAAGATTAATCACAAGGGTATTGCTGTCCTGGATTCACTTAAGTTCATCGTCACGCCACCCACGCGTGACATCAGGAATGCAGTTACCTGGTGTAAAATCTTTAAGAAATTAAATATGTACCGCATAAAAATTATTTTCAAACTAAAAATCCTACAACCAGTGTTTTCCTGACTATTAATATCGCTTTCGTAAGTTTTAAAGTGTCTGGCGCGCTGCCAAGAGATTTAAAAGAACATTTATAAATTAAACTCTCTATGTACACTTAGAAATACTTATCTGAAACCGGACAGTTTATTTCCAAATAAGTTTTATAACTTCGTCATTACCAACGCCAATATCATTACTATCGTCACTTTGTTTATAGGTTTCTGGTGCGGTTTGGCGTCCTGCCAGCACACTAAAGAGAGCGTGCGAACGAGCCGCTATTACAACAAATATGTCTGAAGACCCGATATTATGTTCCTGAATATGTTTATAACATCATCGGATATCTTATATTATGGCCAATATCGGTATAGCCATCATTAACCAGTAAATAAGCAGCTGGCGCGGACTGGCGTTTTGCCGAAATACTAGTAGTATTAGGTGAACTAAATAATACTCGTAAACAAATGAATACTATTATAACACTCGAATGTTAACTGTAACATTTTACTAAGTTCTTTTGATTGATTGAGTTTGTTTTTGAACAATCATCAATGTTAGAAAAAAACATTTTACCTATATATGCACAGATAATATATGAACGAAAATCGATAATGAATTTATTATTATTACTATCGAAGTAAATTAGTTTAACAGCACCTGTCTTAGATGTTTTTTTTTAAATTTAAAACACCAGATTTTTCGTTAGGCTTTAAGTATTAAATTGGAAAAACAGTAATGTGTGTCAAATGAGAGATTATTATTTCCGTCAATTATGTTAAAAATGTGTCTAGTTATAACATTTATAAAAAACAGCTAAATAGAATTGGGGTACAGTTTGGCGAGTTGCCAGCGGGAAAGAGGAAGTGTGGCAATAATAAATACTTGGTAATCAACGCGATACACGTTGCGGTAAGTGACGTAAACGTTCTTTACGTCGGTGTAGCGTTAACAGATATTTATTACAATATATTCGTACTTATAACATATGAAATAATTACTATGGCTGACAGTTAAAATGTAATTATATTTACCAAACAATTTTTGAGCGAAAATAATTAATGATCTCCGTTTATATATGTTCCACAATTTGAAGAACACATCTTAAGGCCCAGTAGCTCACGAGAGAATTGACATCGAGTAGGGGGCACTTATGTCTAGCATTGTAGAGGCTCATGGATGACTGCATTTATACGATACTTACTAGCTTTTGCCCGCGACTTCGTCCCGCCACCGCCGCAAAAAATGTAATTACTTACGACATCACATTAGAAACCTCAAAAATAACAGTATTTCTCTACTATATAATGGATGTTATTGTACGTATAAACCTTCCTCTCGAATCACTCTATCTATTAAAAAAGACCGCATCAAAATCCGTTGCGTAGTTTTAAAGATCTAAACATACATAGGGACATAGAGACAGCGGAAAGCGACTTTGTTTTATACTATGTAGTGATGATGCGAGTATGTAGAGCTAGCAAACTATGTAGAGAAAATGTTATGTGAATCGCTCAGATATAATACGTGCAAATATGCGTCGCTACCATAAAACCCACTCCACAACATTCATATTCTTAAAGAAGTCGTGGGAAGATACTTAGATACAATACAAATTACTTATTATTTGGCTAGCCTATAAGTCCAGTGATTAGAGAAACTAACTGCTCAACCGGGGTTCTTGGTTGGATTCAAATTCAGAACAAATACGAATATTTGTTCGGGGTCTGGATGTAAAAATATCAACATGTGTAATATGGGACCAGGT
Source organism: Agara michaeli (assembly GCA_018245675.1). Taxonomy (NCBI): domain Eukaryota; kingdom Metazoa; phylum Arthropoda; class Insecta; order Lepidoptera; family Hesperiidae; genus Agara; species Agara michaeli. The sequence goes on from DWDX01002415.1 coordinate 9,823, forward strand.
AGCTGTATATGAAATTTTTTCAAGATGTTAGTCTTACCTTATTAGCATTTTATAGCACGCTATATCTGTAACGTAAAATGTTCCTTTCAGTGTCGACGGTGGACGTGGATGCGGTGCTGGGGCGAACTGCATCGCTGCCCTGTGACGTCACGCCAGACACTAACGAGGACCGCGTGTACATGGTGCTCTGGTTCAGAGCCGGAAAGAACACTGGCGGGAAACCTATTTATAGGTAAGTTAGTAAAATGACTTCGTTAATATTACTTACGCAATGTTAAAGTGCTAAGCGTATGTATATATATGAACCAAGATATTAATGTTATACTAGAACTGAACCCCAAAACAAAGTTCTCTAGTTAATTAAACTATAAAATATCCACAAAATTACATACAAATGTAACCTTCTTGAAATTGTCGCATTATATATAATTCGCGTGTGTGTTTGGATAAATATCCAGTTGAAAGTACGTAAATAAATCTGCGATTTACGTAATTAATATTACGAGTACTTATAATAACAGCTGTGAATATCAAATTTGGTACTTCCTCGAACGCTTTCGTGGTATCAATATCAATATTGACTGTTCAAATGGCGCAACCATGTCGCAGAATATTAATGCAACGTCATCGCTACCTTCACCCTTCCCGATATAGGAATGAAATGTTCACGATACAGATCAATATGATTTATTTACATTGAAGTGATATTCTCGTATTTTTCCCGACCCTCTTATTTGTGCTGGTGTTCTTTAATAGTGAAAAGGTTTAAGACAGTTAAGCTGGACAAGTATGGATTGGTAGACTTCACGGAAATCAGAAAACATTATGTACTTTATAAAATATACTAAGGTGTGCAGGTTTCCTCACGATATTGTTTATCGGTATAACGACCTTTGTTTAAATGTTCTAGGTCATTCTAGACTAGGTCATTCTAGAAATCATCATTATCATAAAAATCATTATCATCCTTATCGTTATTATCATTATCATCCTCACTATCATCATCATTATCATCAACCGTTATACCACGCCGCTGTTGGAAACTGTGTCTCCTCTCAAACAGAATTTCGCCTAACGCGATTCAGCAATCAACGACGATTGTTTCATTTATTACTGCATACAATTGCATATGCATTGTTGAGACCACCCAACATAGGCGCCTACGTGCTCAATTGTTATTTTTATAAAAAAACCAATAGTGTAGATCTTACTAATTACACGTGCTTCCGTACAACCATATGTGCTATGTGTGCTCTGATAATAAAAACAGCAGTCAAACGCAGAACGAAGTCAGTGAAACAGTTTGATTCAATCAAACCTGATATCAATCAATAACAGCAAATATTTAGATAAAAAATACTTGAAGCTTTTACTATAGTATTTTTTAAAATGGAATATTTTAACAAGTTTTGTATTGAAGTTTTTTGACGCACAGTTTCAGTTTTTTGTAAATCGATAGAATACAGTAACTTTACAGTTACAGTTACAGTAACAGTAACAGTAAATTAACATTATCGTTTATTTTTCAAATTGATGGTTATCAAATAAAGCTAAAGTTATTTTGCAATAATTCACGAACATGCCATATGTTGTGTATCTTGCAGTATGGGCCGCCCCCCTAGATAGACAATAACTTACATAACACCACCGACAAGTGTTTTGCCGCGAAACGGTTCAAGGTTATAGCCTCCACAACCGTTGGTTGCAAAGCGTTTGGTATTTTTTATATTTAATCTGAATGACAGTGGCACTTGGGTCTACATAGTCTACTGAATGTGTTACTCGACTTCATATTTTTTTTTTTAAGCCGCGCAATTATGCTCAGATAATTCTACAGTAATTTGTCTTCGTTAAATCAAAATTTCGCTAGTTTAAAACAAAGGAACTTAGTAGAATCAAATATCAATAGAAAGTTATATATATATAATCCGATAGTTGCAGTTTTCCTTGTCTCGATATTTCATAAAAACAACCACATCAGAAAGTAGAATAGACAATAATTTTATTTTTTATTACCTACATTTTCTCTCGGCAACAAAGCCAGCGACCAAAGACACAATTGTTTTATTCTTCGTCTCTCTAAGTCCTTCCTTTTTCCACTTCACTTCAATTATATATTTCATATCAGATAATCTTACGATGTGTACTGTTTTCATCGCTCAATTCTTTTATACTTTGGTCTATATTCATAATTGTATGAGTATTCATGTTATATTTATATTTTTTCTATTTTTTTTCTTTACATTTCTTTTTAGCCTATTGTCTAAAATATCTGTCGGATGGATAGATTCTATCGGAAATCTCAAATGTCAGAATACAAGAGTACCTACATATTGTATCTTAAATTATCATCTCATGACCAATTAATTATTAAATGTGCGTACGCAAACTATTTATTTTATTTATTTAATCATGTTCAAATATACATACGACATTAAATATTGTACCGTACACGCATTATCCGCACTAAACTGATAAGCTATTCAGTAAACAATAACAATAACAATAAACACGATTCACCTACCTTCGTTGCAAGCATTTTCGTCGCTTGTCATTCATTTGAAAAACACATCTTGTCATACACGCTCCTCAGATGCCTGAACATAGAAATAACGGCCGAAGTCGATAAACTCTGAAAGTATACCAAAGTGATTAACAATAATTCGTAAAGCGTATTAATGTGAAACAGGATCTAGTAGCGGATATCAACAACGCATCAATTGTATCGCCAATCAGCATCCATACAATGAATAACATATGACAAGGAGAGTAATGAGAGAAGAACGATATTTCTTTTTCGTATTAGGTTACTCTGGCAAATAATGTTCAAACTAATGCGAAAGCAAATATGAAATATGAGTGCTCGGTAGATAAAAATGGCGGATTGATTTACTGTAGTCGCCCACCGGTAGCCGCGGAGCTCGGAGATAGGACTTCCGTTCGTATAAAAACGTTCTCCACCTCTTCACATAGTCGTCCAATTAAATTTGGACTCTGTTGCGTAAAATATTGATACTATTTCTGTTCGTCCCTGTTTGTATTTTAATATTGAATTGGAAGTCATCACACCGTAACATCGCACTGCTACCGATTATTGTCCGCTGGTGTGGGGAACGTAATTTTTCACGTTAGTCATAAAAACCGAATGACTGATGACTTTTCCGTTGTTGCCAGGATTAAATTTCCAGTTTGTACAAGATAATGCGTTCAATCAAATGGCTATTGACTAATGTTTTATTGCGGTGCTATATTTTGTTTGATGGTTAACGAATTTTGAGCAATAACACGGAAATTTGTTTATTTGGTATAAAAAATATCTTTCGTCGTTAATTTTACATGATAATGTCTATTTGAGTAAAATACCTTTATGCTTTCAAATAATCACACTTTAAAGTATAACTACTATAAGAGACTATGTGGGGGTGTACTACACTCCTCTGCCTACCCCTTAGGGGATTACAGGCGTGATGTTACGCTTTACTATAAGAGACAGTTTCTATGAGTTAGTATAATATTACGAGTATACTAATAAGATTTAAAAAAAAAGAGCGTATAGCACAAATAAGAAATGCACACATATAAACTGAACGAGGAACGTGTGATATTTTGCACAGAACTTTATCCAGCAAAGCTGAGGTAAACCGATTTGACTCGGAACTACGGAAGTAGGTCAGTAGCAGATTACGCGAAGGTTACGTGAAATTTTCTTAACTACCCCTACATGAAAGAGACTTAATACGGATAATTTTTAGAGGAACCTAAAAAATATTGAGTTCGGTGAAAATTTATGTAGGTAAGTAAACATTTTTCGTTAAAAATGTTTATCTAATTTGATATCCTGTTCTATGAATTGTTTGATGAACAATAAAATAGACAGAAACATACTCTGATTACATAGGTATTTTTCGTAAATATTTACCACAAATAATAGTAAAGTACTTAATTTTCACTTCGTTTTACTTAATTTTTATTTAAACGATGTTTTTTATTTGCAATGGAAGTATCTTGAATTCTGTAAAAGGTCACTGGCTGGTTAGAATACATTTCAAAAAAAGTGAAGAATGAAACAAGAGTAAAAAAGTGTACAGACATTGATTACATTTCCTCATGAACAATAAGCTTGATTCTCATTACCGCTAAAGTCGCTAAAGATCTTAAAGAGATAAATATTTACTTCGATGAAGCTGCTAGATTTTTCGTTGATATCCCTTTTAACCATCTCCAACATTCAACATGTTGTAGGGCAGAAATTAATTATGATGAACTCTAAACAGTGAATTGTTATCTTTTTAGGATGTGTGTTTAAGTGGATTCGACTGAATCCTAGTAGAGCTGTGATTGTAAGGTGTTATAAAGAGTATACGAAATGTTTTGAATAATACAACAGCCGCTGCATCTCTTTGTCCTCATTTTATAGTAAAGATACGCCGTATAATTACAGGCGCAAGGAATGGTACGCCTGAAGTAAATCCTCTCAGTTTTCCCGGCTCTTCCTGACTCTTTTTAGTTTTATCCCTTTAAAGCGCTAGTGTAAGATATTCTGATTTAACATGTGGCAAACAACAGCGAGGATTTTTAAACGGTTAGCGTCATCCAAGGATATTTATCAATGAGTAGACACCAACGTTGCCAGTCTTGAAGAATTTTGCATGTTTTTTTTAAATGTATATATTTTGTATATGCCAGCATTTGACGCAATTATACTTCAAGGGAAGCGTTGATGTGGCCTATAATATAGCATGCTGCTTAGTATATGCTTACGACATGAAGAATATTTGTAGCATTACAAGATTTCAATGGTTAGCTAAATAGTCACTATTATAGGATAAAATTCATCAATTTATAGTATAAACTAAATGCAACTATATTGATAACTATAACAGTAATTACTATATAACTATACCTATATAAGCATAACTATATTGATAACCATAACAGTAATATTGTTTTTATCATAGTATTTTGTTTGACCCTATAAGAGACTCTTCCACAGGTTAGGTGTACACTAGCAAATTTCAGTTATTATGCCAACGTAATAATTAAGCATAACATAATTGAAACAACGTTACGCCCCCCGCTATAACAGCGAAGGCGAATTCCTTTGCGGCTTTGTATCACGCACGGAAGTACTGCGTTATTGAGCGTATAAAGAATTCATTTTCTTTTATAGTAGAAAGAGAAAGGGGATGGTGACCTCGAAGAGAACAAAAATGGGCATCAAATATCGGTATTGCTTACTACATACCTAGACATACATTATTAGCTAGATGTATATTATACATATGTTAAAGAATAAAAAGAATACAAAGAAACGATTTTTATGAAATCTTATCACGACTCGCGTAATCTTTCGACCTATTTATTAACAGCTGTTGTTTTTTCTCTTCGTTTCGGAGACTCTTGATTCCTCCGTCAGCCAGTATCTGACCTATTTGGTCGAGATAGGATAGTCTAGGTCTCCCTCGGCGCCTACATCCATCCATTAC
>DWDX01002416.1:0-15304 GCA_018245675.1 Agara michaeli
TGTAGAAAATGTTTTTAAATTTAAAAATAGATTTAATTTAACTACGGTCGATTTTCGACCCCTAGGCGACCACTAGTATTATTAATTAGAGAAAACCAATAAAAAATCATGTAAATAAATAAATGAAAACAAAGTATTTTTAAGTAAATAAATAAAAAAACGTATGGACTTTTTACAATGTTATTAAGGAATACTGTTTATGTATCTGAGGTAACAAAGTATGTGCTTGTAATATTCACAGTCAAATATATATATATATATATATATAATGTGTTACCGACAATGAATTCTATAAATGTTTCGTGTATGCATATTTACGTACTTTGAAATCTAAGTAATCTGACATTAATTGGAGATCTTCGCGCCATTTCTCACGTAACGGTTCATGTTGTTCTATTTCGTCTTTTTCGGGAACGACCCGCAGTAGGGGGTTCAGATGAAAAATATAACAACTGTCCGCCCATTCGTGGCTGATCATATAACCTTTAAAAAATTTTCAACGTTGAATTTATTTTCATACTAAACCGTAACTGATGAAAACCGATCAATAAGTTCCAAATTTCTAAAAATTCAACCACGATATAAGAACTATATACTTAAAAAATTAGTACTCGAAAATTTAATGGAATTTACGAGACTGAATAATTGAGGAGAATACCATAAAATCATATTAATAATATTAGAACTTCAAAACGCTTCTCCATTTCATAATGTACCTACTATAAAACTTTGATCACACAGCATATAAAAATGACAGAAGTAAAGGTCGTTAAGTATAATCAAGACTGCAAACGGCTTTACGGCTTTCAATTAAAATACATAACTAGTGCAAGCATTATACCTCTAAGACTGAGGACCGTCATTGTTTGATGAATGAATCCGGAAGGCTCTATAATATGCCGCTCAACCTTTACAACGAACATCGGCTTTCCGTTCACAATGGCTTGGCTGACGCCAGGACAAACCTGCAAATGCGACAGGAATAAAAGGCACTGGTAATTAAAAGTTTTTGCGTTAATTAATCATCGTGGATGCAAATATTGAGCTGCTTTTTATGTAACTTTAATGATGAGCTTTACGCTCTAGACTTGTAATACGTTGGTATATTTATGACAGATAGTTGGTCTAACTGTCTCTGTCAAAATAGATAAAAAAATTGAAATAATCAGAAGCATATCCACCATGCCAAATAAGAACAAAATGCTGTAGTAAGAACGAATTAAGTTAGCCGTTACCACCAAACCTTCAACTACGAGTTCGTTAACCTCGAGATAGTATTGGGACGTTGGTGCTTCTGCACTTATTATAACGCTGGCAGCGGGCTATCGGTACCAGAGGTACAATGAGTAAGGTCCAATTTGCATTGGTTATTACACATACGTTGTCTCGAGTAGCCACTTAAAATCAGATGGACGGCCAACCTTACATTAGGTTATAAATGAGACATTGGAAGCATGTGCGCCCATTTACTCATCATCAACTCAGTAGAACTTACGTAGCGGTATTTTATTATACATATTTTGTACTGTTTATTTGAAAGTTGATTATGTTCAAAAAATTAATGTAACTATCTATTAATTTTACGAAAATATGGTACAGAAATGAATAGGTACATGCCGTCTGATATAAAGTTGTCATTACAACCATAGCCGTATCCAATATCATATGGGGCTAAGTGCTATCTGACACCACTTAAAGGACGATGCGGCGATACTTCCACTTTGGATTTTCTATCGTAATATCGGAATGTTAAAAGTAGGGTAACGCAACTTACGTAAACACTTTCACAAATCGTCCCATCCATGAGAACAGTATCAGTCTTAACATTACCCTTATGTCGACGTAGAGCAAAATACCGCAAAAGTACTACGTTTGCACCTTCCAGTAAAAAGTTATGGGAAGCTTCAAAAGAATGATAAAATCGCTTTACGAAATGACGCTCTCCGCAAATACGGCTGACTTTATTGTAATAGCCGCTTTCACAGATTGTCATGTAACTCCGATGCTCTTTAGTTACGTTCTTTTTTGAAATGTGTCTGCAAAAAAAATCCTTCGCTTTAAACAGCCCTTATCAACTTAAATTTTAAACCAACTAAACCTATTCTTCTTAGTGGAACTATTACTTATGATTTGTATTGTGTCATATACTATTATTATACAGTTTTCAATTTTAAAATAAATACAAAACTTTTCTTCGTGTCCATCATCTTTGTTTTGTTATGGATAATAGGCAAATACCAAATGTTACAATATTACGTTAGTATATGAATAAATACTACATATAATTAACATTAAACGAAACATCACTCGCTACAATGGCGAAAGAAACTATCGTGAGGAAACGCACGCCTTAGAAAACTTCACAAAGATTAGTAACGCTAAAGGGAGGCCTGTCTTCAACAAATGTCACTGATAATGATAAATAGACATATAAATTAAGTATTACTTTTAAGTTTTTATAACTTACTCAGATCTATTTTCTTCTAAAGTGTGCAGATGAGAATCCAAAATGCTTACAAGCTTAGAACCTGTTTTAGCCCCTTCTTTAGATGAGTGGGACACGACTTGAACAAGGAACTTATCTTTATCTTCACCGAGAGTTTCAACGCTAATACATATACCTGAATACCAACATTTTGTTATTTACACCATATATTTCATTTACATACTAAAATGCATAAAATTGTGTATATCATCTATTTACATGACGTAAGTATATGGGTACACCTACACGCCGATCTACAATTCGATAGAGTTTTTCCAGTTTCAAGTCTGCTGTAAAAAAATACTTAGGGAAGTAAGAACAACTCACACAGGCCCATGTGGTGGTCTAAAATAACCTAAAGCCATAATATAAAAATATAGCTTATATAATTTCAAAAAGTATATAGGTAATCGTAATATTGCCCTCATGTCAGATAGGTGATTCCGGGAGTTTATTGTGAAAATTCGTCTTAATAAAATACCTCCTACTGCACTGCAACAATCTAAAGATGTTTTCTGGGTTTTTTTAAGATATTCTGGTGCTTTCACAGTGTGAACGGGACACGTATCTTCTTTTCCAATCTCCTCGTGTAACCCTAGAATCTTTATTTTCTCTTCCTCTTGATATTTATATGATATTTTGTCATGCCTTCCATATGCAAAATCAAAATAGGTATGTCGCGGATCAACATCACGACACCAACGATAACCATGTTTTCCAGCTCTCGTTTTTTTAAGTTTCTGATCTGTTTGCTTGCGAGGACACGTACATGTTACTTCATTTAAAGGCTGCACCTTTTTATCTAAGCACGTACATATATCTTCTTTTTGTTTCGGCGCAGTGTCACAGAGGCAAGGTGCAGTACATTCGCATACTTTAAAACATTTGCAATCGTCAGGATCGCCACAAGTGCATAGAGTTTTCTGAGGAAAGCATTGACAATCTTTTGAAGTTTTTTCAAAACACGTACATTCTTTCTCAGTAGGGCAACTACAAATTGACTTAGAATCATCCCCTTTACATATAGGCTCTTGACCATCAACAGTCTCACAAACACAAGTTCTTTGAACACCGCATATACATGCGTCTTGTCGACATATACATTCCTCATCCTTAAGACAAGTACAAATCTCTTTTGGTCCTTGTACTTGACAGGTGCATGGTTCACGTTTTTCAGATGTTATCCCTTCATTTACACTCTCTTCGGCAATCTCGTCGCTTTTGTTTTCTTCGATAAACTTAGGTTTACATTCGCACGTACATACAGGGCACGGAAATTTTCCAGGATGGCATAAGCATGGCTTATTCACTTCAGCACATGTACATACAGGTCGAGGCTTACAATCTGGAAGACACACACATACGTCGTCTGGTTTACATGTACAGGACGGCCATGGAGTACCGTTGTGGCATAAGCAAACGTTCTCTACCTGAAGACACATGCACTCCTCGACCGCTTTCGCACCACAATGGCAAGGTAACTTAATAAAACATTCGCATTTTCCTTGTTTATCTTTCTTACAATCACAAACATCCGGAATCTTTGCTGCAGGGTTGATTATTGGAACGCCATTTACTAAGATAACACTAGCTGTGCTATCATTTGGTTGCTGTGGCTTATTACAATCGGAGAAGAAAAAGAAGTGAAAATCATTTTCATCCTCTTCAATGACAGGTTTAGTATCAATTTCTTTATCGGGAACTTTAATTTTGAAATGCGTGTCTTCTTTCGGTTTTTCTGATCTTTCACTATCACCACTATCGGTACAAGACCATTCAGATTCTGATAAATGTTCACATATATCCCCGTCCCGATGGCCACAACTGATAACTAATGTTTCACTAAAACATAAATCCTTCTTCAGTTGATCATCTAGAAACATAGTTTAAGAAATAATTATTTCAAAATATGAAAAAACAACAAAATACCGTCACGCCAGATTCCTAACGGGGTAGACAGAAAGCACCGAGTGCTTTCAATATATGGTAGGCTAGTAAAGAAAATAAAGACTTATTTTTTAAAAAATCTATATCTAAAACCATCCCTGTCAATATATTCACATCTCGAAAATAATATTATAACACAACATACTATTTTAGCGGAGCGAGTTAGGCTAGCCGCATTTTAGATACGAACTTTGTATCACACGCAAAATCCCGTTAATGAACGTAATGTAATTTTAAAATAACTGTGTATTTTCAAGTACTTATAGTTATTTATAAGATACTAAAACATGAACAAATGATTTTAACATTTTTTTCTGTGCGTCTGTCTTTCTGTGTGTCCGGGCTAATTACTGAAATGGCTGGACCGATTGTAATGGGACTTCTATTGAGAGATACAGGAGGTTATAGAGCGATATATAGGCGACTTTTATGCCGATATTCCCACGGGATCGATATCTACTCGGCTAACACCGCAGGGTACTCTCCTCGGGTAATACAATATTACATGTTGAATCGCTGATCCCACGGACATTTGTATCCTTATACCAAATTAACAATTTTTTATGTCGATTTTGTATTCTAAATATAATTTAAGTTTAAACTACATTTTGTATTCTAAATGTATAAATCTAAATAGATTTAATTTGGACGTTGGAACTATAAGCACGTACACGCACGACCAAAGTGCCAGCCACTATAATGCCCGGAGAATCTGTACGATTTATGTGTATTCGCATACAATGTATTCGTGAGACTTAAATTCGTAGTATAACCTGTTTAAAGTATCTAAAGTATAGCCGGCCTTATAATAATTGTCAGATATAGAGTCGTTAAAACTTTTTCAGTCTTACTTTTACTTAGAAACGTGACATCACGCCTGTAATCCCCTAAGGGGTACTTTTATTTAGAATTCTGTAGAAACTATTGTTAACGTGTAAGTAGTTGTATGTAGATATGAAGGTTATCAAAATATGAACAACAAACATCAATCACAAAAAATGGCCAAATGACCTGGGCTAATTGCGGAGATTTTAAGTGAAAACTCGGAGCTTAAAAAAATTGCCAATAAATAATTATAAATAATAATGCACATACCAATCTCAAATGGAAGTTGTTTGGATAAATCTATAAGTGAAATATAGGAATTGACTGACATTACAATATTTTTGTATATTTATTAAAAGAACAAAATTACATTTCTATACCTTTGACAAACGTTTTATTTTGATTATAGATGATACAGTATATTCTTATGCTTCAGAGAATTAACAAAAAAGGAAAACATATGTGAAGGAGGTATTATATAAATCAGTATATAAGAAAAATAATAAGAAATAAGAAACAAACATTGTAATGTACATATAAATACTCAAAGAAATATTGTAATTACATCTAAAAAACTCAAAACTGTTCTTAGAAAATCACAATGTATAATATTAATAACCTTTAATAAATAAATCTAATGGACAACATATGAACTTTTAATTGAATTTTCTTTTATAATATCACAAATTTAGGGAAACGGAATTCAAAATGCTGAACAATCTATTTCACATAAAAAATAAGCATACATTATCGTCTGTATTTTTACATTCGCTTAGTCATTATTTAATATACCAAATACTGTATTTTATTTCATGTTAAATAAAAATATATCGAATTATAGAAGTAAATATTCAAACATAAATGATAGATGTCAAAGTTGTAAATTTTACAATCTGCGTTAAACAGAACGATCGAACGAAGAAGTTGACAGATGATGTGGCCTAACGACTTGTGAATTTTTATGAATTAAATGTAATTCTACACTTATTATAATGAAAAATGATTGTGTTTAAAATTATACTAATTTATTTATTTATTTCAATGTATCAGTGCAGAGTGCCTGATAAAGTATATTGTGTTAACCAACATTGTAGCGGTAAGTTATCTCAGAAACACTTCAATCTGTCTCAAATTTACCATAACAAGTACTTTATTTTGTATTATTTTCTTCTAGAGCCTATATCTAAAGCAAAAACTCTTATAAATTATAATAGTGCTGACCAAGACTTAATTTCGTTTCGTGCAAATGCAGACGCACAAATTTATATGAAATCAGCTGGTGATAACCCAGAATTATGGTATGCTAAGATAAATGATAAAGCAGGATTTGTGAATTCCCAATTTTTAAAAGAAATAAAAATAATAGAAAAGAATCCATCTTTTGTGGTACCTTTTGATGTGAAAATCCATCAAGATGTTCAACCAGCCAAAGTACAACAGCCTCATGAAGTTTTTGAAGGAACTACTATATTCAATACTGAAGTATCAACTCCTTCAACCCAAGATAGTTCAACAATAGCACCTACCACTGAGTCTGTTGAAAATTCTACACCAACATTGATAGAAGTTCCTCAAGATTCTGCCCATTTAAGTGATAATAGTGTCCAATATGTTCAGAATGATGTACACAATAATGACAATGATCATCCAGTACTCAGTAATTCTGAGGAAGCTCAGAATATATGGCAAGAAAATGACAATCCAGAAATTAAAACTGGAATGCCACAATTAGAAAATATATTGAAGAACCCTGAAGAAAATAATGTAAATAATGCTTCAAATGACCAAAGGTCTGATAATATTCAAATAAACACAGACCACCATACCACCACACCAGATACTCATGAATCTCTTCCCTTGCCACATATATCTACTAGCGCTAACAATGAAAATGTAATACCATCAAAAATAGATCATTTACAACAAAATATTCCAAATATTGAAACAACAAACACAAATGAACTTAATACATTGGCAAAGAGTAATACACAGCCACCATTTGAAACCTCTAGTGAGACAGATATGTCTGGTCAAGAATCTTATGTTCCTCCTTCACTCAATAATGAAAACATACAATTACCACAAGTGCCAGAAATACCTATAACAAGTCAATATGAAAATGATTTATTGAATAATGTGAATGTAGTAAATACCAACACTCAGCAAAATGTAAGAGATGTACAAGTTGCTGATACACTGACAGCCCAACAAGGATCTGAAACAATTCCTGCTGCAGTTATAGACACCCAAAGTTTTCCTAGTTCTACTGAAACTATACCTGCTGACAATATACAAGTAACAGAAACCCTTACAGATATAAATTCACTAACAAGTACTGATTCTACCCCAATTAGCATCCCGGAAACGACACAGATATCAACTGAAACTTCTGAAGAGTCCACAAACTTTCATGAACAATTTACTGTAACAACAACTCCGCAACAGACTTCTTCAGGGCTCCATCAAGAGCTAACGCAGTCAGTGCCCGAGGAGAGTTCATCTACCACTGAGTATTATATTCCCACATCAACAGAACCTTTTGTTGAAGACATTAGCACTACTGAGATTCCATATAGTCAAAATGCTAATGAAGAAGCTATGTCATCAGAAACATATTCAACCACTGAAGACCCTAAAAATGATGATGGTAATGGCAATGGACTTTTATCAGACATGTATTCTACATTAGCAGATATGTGGCCGTCAACCACAGAAGCTCCCGAACCGGAAAAAATATTTAACCCAGAATTCATGCATAAAGATGAGCCTAAGGATACTACGGCTGATGAAGGGTTTTCAATTATAGCGTACTTCATAGACACATACAAATCAGTTATGGGCTCTCGAGAGGAATCCAGAGCTCTGTTTGCTACTCCAGGTACAGTGCCGTTTTCAACATTACACATTCTTCGAAATATCTCAGTACTTTTATTTATAAAAAACTATATTGTCATTTTAAACATATTTTGTTAATTATGAAAAGCTTTTTAAGCATTAAAGTTCTTAGGGCGCCATATTGATATATTATTTCACAGGTTTTTAACCAAGTCATGCTGAGAAAGGCCTAAACATTCTTATTTTGATATAAAGATAAGATAGATATTTTTATCTTTTACTCAAATAGTACTTGACTGTTCACGGATTTTGCAATTTCTTACAGATTCTTGCATTATCTCGTTTGATGTATTACTTAAGAATATAGATTACAATATAAAAATTATCTTTACGTGTTGCAAGTGCTATTGTAGATAATGATTTTTGTTATTAACACTGCACACATATTAGAAAGAAATGCAATACAAATATGCCATATGAAAATTATGTAAAATTTTAATATTTCAGGAGAAACTTGCTACACAGATGAGTACTGTGATGGTGAAAGTATGGAAAATAAAAATCGTCTATTAACCTTCCTTGTGACAACCGCTGTGTCTGTCCTTCTGTTCACCTTAGGATATTATTATATTGACAATAAACGCCAAGACAGTAGGCTTATTGGTACTATAAACAGTCTGCAGAGGGATTTACTGTTTAGTACAAAGGTATGTATGTTAACCGCTATTGTTAGGTTAACTTAACGCCACACCTTTCTGAAAATAGAGATCATGACGTTGTAAGGTAATTTTCATTCGTGAGGAGGATTTCAATAACTGTAAAACAGTTATTCACCCATTAGTAGTTATATATGACATTTGGATGGCTGTGGTACTACGTAGAGTGCACAGGAAAGATCGCTAGATAGAAATGTAGTACAAAATTACCTAGTCTTTATTTATTACCATTCCATATTAGTGAAGGTGAATTTACAGTCGAATTATCTTTATTATTTTGAATTATCTTACTTGCTTTTTGTACACAAAATATTTTACAGTTCTTTTATTCATGTATACTTACAGGAATGTGAGATACTTAGGGAGGAACTAACAAGTACCAAAAACAAGCTAGCTGGTATTGAAGACAGTTCATTCGGAATGGATGACATGGTTCAGTCGCTGAAAGAGGAAATAGAGGAACTCAAAGCGCAGAATGAACGGTTGCGAAAGTCGCTAGATGACAATGAAAAGTTGCTTCGAGTATCTGAGAATACAGCTAGTGAGCTACAGAATACTTTAGGTGAAGTTGAAAATACTCTCAGTGAGCTCTTTGCCGAGAGAGCTAATACTGAAGAGCAGATTGTTGAATTGAATGGTAATGAATTTGTTTATGTAGTTTTAAACTTGGCAGTAGAACTTCTTAATTTGTGTTAGTTTTGAGATTTTTTGTGACCCGGCAAACCAGTGCATGCAACAATTAATATACACAAATTATTTTAACACAGACAACATTTTACGGAACTTGTGTTTCTTTTTATATACATCGTTTTATTTTCATTTGGTTATACACCATAAGTATACTTTTTAAATTATGGAATAATCAACCATGTTTTAGGTAAGGTCCAAGCGTTTGAAGAGGAGCTGATTTCAGTCAGTAGAGATAGAGATAATTTTCAGCTGAAATATGTATCTGCTGAATTCGCGCTCGAAGAAACAAAAAGACAAAAAAAGCAACTCGAAGAATTGAATCAAAAACTTAATGAAGCGAAGAATGCTATTGAATTACAGAAACATGAAATTGTAGCACTTAAGGTATACGATACCTTTTATTATAGGGTTCATAGCAACCTATTTCTATCAAACATTGTTATATTTGAACTTAGTCTTCTACATGTTTGTCACAGATTAAAAAAAATATTTAGTACTTGCTCTCATTTAATACTTATTTACGTTCTGGTCATGCCTGTGATCTTTTAAAAAATATAAAGAAGTAAAATGGCGTTATGATCCTAATTTAATAAATTGGCTTGTGCTAATTAGACATTTCATTGTTCAAGTTTTTATACAGATATTATATAAATGTATACAAGACATAATAAAATAATTAATCAATGTCATGGTAACATACAATACATATATGTATAGTCTTAAAAATTAGTAGTTTAAAATGTTTGAAATGGTCGAATATTCAATTGTGAAGTTAAGTAATTTTCTTATAATATAATATCCTTTTGCAGGATGTGATAAAAGACTTGAAGAGTGGTGCCCCATCCGATGTAGATGTTAATTCTCTAATTGATCACACTGAGATTAAAGCCAAATTGTCTAAAGTGACGGAAGAGAAAGATACTTACATGAGCAAATATGAGGTATGTAAATATAACAGTAAATACTTAACAAGTTAGTGATATAATAATTGAAACACATCATAGGGTTGTATGAAAACTAGATAAAGTCCAGTAGATTTGCTGTCCGTAATAATGTACAAAATTTCTTGATAATCGGTCAAGTGGCTCAAAGCGTAACAAACAAGCTGAAATTCACATTTATAATGTTAGGTTTTATTGTATACATGTTAATGACATTTCTGTTAATTATTCTCTTTTCTATTTGACAGGTAGAGCATAAAGAAAGATCCCGTTTAACTGAAGAGCTTACAGTGACCAAAGAGGCACTGCAAACAACAACCCAGCAGGCCACTGAAGCAATAACTAGACTAGAAGTACTTGAGAAATATTTCCAAGAACGAGAGAGTGAACTTATGAAGTGAGTTGTTCTTCTTTCATAAAGCTGCCTCTACGACTTGTGACTAAATCTAATACATGTACACCATAGGTTTCTATCAGGCGAGATACAATATTCGCTTGAGTGGAAGATGATAGTTAGGCACAGTAAAAAAGACTAGTTTTATTGACAGCACAATGTAACTGCTGTAAATATGATAGGTAACTATTTAATACAGAACCCGTGTTACTGGTTGGCGAGGCTTGCTATGTGCACTGCACCTTAATACTATGAAAATGTACTACTAGCCTGTACACTGACTATTATTCAAACAATCAGCAAGACTAGCAATGTGTCTGTAACAAGGTTAAGGGCACACATATTCTAGCAACTTACAGCTATTCTGTTGGTTTATTATTGACAATAGAAGGAGCAAGGGTGTCTGGGCAAATTCGGGCATTCATCTCTGATTTTACAAAGTTTCTACAAAGCTATAACAGCGAAGGAAAATATTTTGAACCCACCTGATTCACAGGTTGGAGTTATATATAATATTGTCAAAACTGCATGAAATGAAGTTGTAGATTATGAGCTTTTAAAGCTCACTAGGTGAGAAGACCCCTGTCCAAACCTTCCCTGTTTACCAAAATCAAAGTAGTTAAAAACAATTACTGGGTATTAATGCGGGATTCTCCAACAACAACTCTAGGTGTCTGTTCCGGTCGAAACAACTACCAACCAACCGCTGTCAACACACTGAGATGATATTGCGTAGAGGCATGCACCCTACATACAAATAAACTCAAACTGGACAGATTTAATTATATTAGCAAAATGTAATTTATGATGAAAACGTTTATTTTAAGGGAACTAAACACCAAGGAATCACTGTGGCTCAGTAAACAAGGTGAATCAGCAAGTACAGTTGAGAAGATGACTATATTGCAACAAGAAGCACAAAGATATAAGTAAGTATTGAATCAAAAGATATCCTTTTTAACTCGCTTTTATTCGCTTCGGCCGTATGTATGTTTGTAACGGAATCTTGCAACTCAAATTTAACCCACTTCCTACTGTCCAATTTACGAGAAAATTTGTACACGTGTCCGGTTTAAATAATTTAAAAAAACACGCTTTTGTTGCAATTCAAACTAATAAGTGAGTCGTCGTACGTGTTACAGAGAAAAGTGTGACGCGTTGACGCTGGAGCTGGCGGAACAGGAGTCAATGCGGCGCACCGCCATCAGCGAGGCGGAGGCGCGCGCGCACGGCGCGTGGCTGGAGGCGCGCCAGGCTCGGCGCGAGGCAGACGCGGCGCGCGACGAAGCCGCCGCGCTGCGTCGCAAGCTGGCCTCGCTGCACCACGCCGACGGCGCCGTCTCCCCGCACCGACGTAAGCCTGCCGCTTCATCCGCATTACCCTACTACTGATGTAAACGCGTTCAAAGTGATTGTAGGATTTGCAGTCACATCAATCATTGTCGATCCTTCGATCCGGAATTATGCACTAGCATCTACCAAAACTCGCTCCATTGGCAGAAATCAGTTAGGCGCCAATGTTTTACGGTGTATTATAACCCGGATAATGTGTTTAGCAAACAAACTGATAAACATTCCACCGATTAGATTATTAAATTATTATAGCCATATAAATAATACATTTGCATAATTTACTTTAAGCAGTGGCATCTCCCATGGAAGCTGTAGAAAACAACGTGTTTCCGCCGCCCATGCTGCCTTTGTCGTTCCTGCCACCACCGATCCTGCCACCGCTGCCCCGCCCCCCGCCGCTCGGAAGACTGCCTTCACCACACCCTCCACGGTAACGAGATCCATAAAATACCTCAACATTACAATGTTGGCGCAGCTATTCAAAAATGAAAGTAATATTTATTTGTGTTCTTTCTGAAATAATTGCATCCTTTCCTAAAAAGCATTTTTTCATGCTATGATGTGACCATTCGAGTCACATTCCAACCAAACTACGACTCCATTCTAGGAGGTATTCCAAAAAACTTTCCATAGCGTAATAAAACAACATAAACCCGATTATATCGTTAAATCAAATTGAATACTACAAATTTGCAGTGGAGTTTAATTTGAACTTGTTCGTACCCTAACCAGGTACAGCGAACGGCGTTATTCGCCTGATTCGCGGTACTCGCCGATATCGAGATTCTCGCCGGAGTCGAACTACCCGCTGGAGGCGGAGGCGCGCGACTACTCGCCCACGTCGCGCTTCTCGCCGCTGCCCTACGCGCCCGACGCCGGCCGCGCGGACGGGCCGCCGTACGCGCCGCGCTCCCCGCGCTCCCCCCGCTCTCCGCGCGACCGCTACTCGCCGCGCCGCAGGCGACATCGCGATCGCTCTCGCTCGAGATCGAGAGAAAGGTACATCGTTCATCAGCGTTAACCAACAAGTAACGAATTTAGATCGCTCTAATAACCAAAAGAAAATAATCCCCAGAGTGGTTTTTAGGCTTTCATCTTGAACCTTCGTCAGAATGATAGCTTTTACCAAATTTACCTCAAAGCATTAGTAATTATTCCCTTTGAAAAGCAGCCCGATAAGTAGATGTATATGAAGAGCGATCGTATTGTTTATTTCCACCGTTTTTAATTATGAACAATCGATGTGGATACGTCCAGGTACAGCGAGGGACGCGAGGGCCGCAACGGTCTTGACACGGAGCCAGAGTACAACTCCGGCAGTCCGGCGCGCCGCTCGCGCCGTCGCGCTCGCTACTCGAGACCTAACTCTGGTGAGTTAACATATTCGTGTGTCGTCCCAATTCATTGTCAGAAATTATTACCCACTAGCTGTGCCCAACGGTTTTAACCGCGTAGATTTCTATTCCCTAGTAATACCGTAACAATGAGTGCCAAATTTCATATAAATCCGTCCAGTAATATTTGACCAGTCCAACTGCATCATTTCAGATGTTAAATTCGAATTTTGCGTAGTGTTTAGGGGACTTTCGATCTAGAACCGCCATTCTCTCGATTAACTAAGTGAAATTCGATTAAATTAATTAATTCGTTTTGTTTCACCAAAAACATGAAAAATCATGAAACAAATAACAGTGTTGACAGAATTATTTTAACAGATATTAATTTTACATTACAGGACCTAGCTCAATATCTACGTGTTCTTCAGAATCGGATAAATGAAACGAACTTAGTTTTAATGATTTATCTTATGATCTTGAACGAGGCCAAACTTTTATTTTTAAGGGTAGGGATGAATTGGTCATTGGGTTAAATTTAAAAAAATAATTAACCACCTATATTGCAATAGACTTTTATCGCAATAATATACATATAATTGGTTGAGTAAAAACATTGAATACTTAATTACTCCCCTTGTATTGATGTACTGATTATCAACATTGATCTTGGATGAGGGTAGTTCGTAAACTACTGTGCACACTCAAATTATACAAACCTATTTACTGCTGGTATATAAATAAAACGATATTATAACTAATACCCGAATCGTTAATGACAGTTACAATTTAAACCGATTGCTCAAGTGGCCCTCCGAAATATACCTACCGATATACGACTATGGTAGGTACATTGCATTCATATTCAAATTGTTTTATTGATCATTATCATCACTCCCAGCACTCGTTAAAATAACAAAAAAAAAGTGTGTGTGTGTCAGCTCCGACGCACGACGGGAGTTTACTCCTTACGAACGATAATTATGATATATATCGAATAGAAAACGAGGTTAAATGAACGCATCTTATAACATGGTAAGTCATTGGTCAAAAACAAAAACAAAAAAAAAAAAAAAAACAAAAATCAAAACAATATCTATACCATATCTGGTCGTTCCAAGTGTTCTACCAAAAATTAAATCTAAAATTAGGCGGGAAACGATACCATAGAGTAGTTAGTTACCATAAGCGGCTGACGTCACATCCGTTGCATGTTACACTTGATTTTACTCTTCATAAAATTCCCGTGTCGGGCCTTATAACTCAAATCGTTTCTTAAGGAGTAAACTCCAAAAATTATAATACACCTTTGATATAATATGATACAAAATGAGACCTATTTTGTTAATATCGAATCATGGCCAGTATAAGACTATGAGGATATTATAGATGAATTATAAAATATATGGTACTCGTAATTGTGAAATTCATTATAACTGCTTCTGCTACTACCTCTTCTTCATCTTATAGTACCTCTTTACCCATTGATGGTTGCCTATCACTATGAACACAAAGAACTTCAAGGAACTTGAACGGTTTTATAAAAAAAGGATACAGTAGATCGCAAATAGGGTCAATGTACTGTAGGTGGACCTGGGCCTTGTCGATGTTGGCCAGCAGCTCGTACAGCGATATGGTGATGTCCATGACGGCGCGCGAGATGTCCGAGTTGAACCGCTGCAGGTACGGGCCCACCAGGTGGCAGAGGAAGATGAGCTGCACCTCCGTACGGATCTCGGGCGACAGCTTCTCCTTGATGAACCTGGAGTTTGGTTACAATCGGG
>DWDX01002417.1:0-15300 GCA_018245675.1 Agara michaeli
CATTTTTATTTGAGATGTGATATATTGAATATGACAACGTGCAAAACATGTGAAAAATCGTTAACATCATTTTCAAATTCTTCCATTTCGGCAACGTGTAGAAAAACTGTAAGAATAATATTCTCTTATAGGCAAAAATCGTATGCGTATTGTCCATATTATTTTATCTATTAGACCAATTTGTATAGTTAATATTTCTACGGAGTGTTGATAAAATTTACCAGATTAAATACAGACTTTCACACACTAGCATGGTTATTGAGAAAAATCAAATCCACAAAAATAATGTCGCACTAGCAAATTTAAAATACAAAAAAAAAATGAAGAAAGCGATGAATGTAGACGAAGCACGCCAGGTAAGGACAGGGATATTTGGCACTCGGTGCGCCCTGCCTATCCCGTTAGAGACCCGGCGTGATGGTATTATTACTATTATTACTTCCACAACAACAGCTAATCAACGCAGATACAAAATAACAAACGAATTGATAACGTTTGCTTCGTCGCAGCTGTACGAGACATAATGAGATTGTACAGAACGTAATTTTCAAAGGAACATTTTCTGCTACTACGAACGATCTTACTGGCTCGTTAGACCGAAGCAACGTCGCAATTTTTTACAATGATCTACGGTGCCTTGTCAAAAGAGTCTTACCGTTTCATATCATTATCATTAACTCTTTCACCTCGGCGCCTTTCATTAGGAGTCTCGTCTCGTTTAATGATACAAAAACTTAAAAATGTATTCATATTTAAATTGTTAATATCGTAACATCACGGCTGTAATCCCCTAAGGGGTAGACAGAGGAGTGTAGTACACCCCCATATAAAAATTAACACACCAAAGCAAATTAACTGTATCTTATTTGCGATACAACTGGTTTGCGACGGAGATAGTTCTTCTGCCACTGAGAGTGAGCTCTACCATCATCAAATAGTCCAAAGAGTACTTTACGGTGTTCACTTGATTGTAATACACGGTGTTCGCAAATAGTTTTAAAATATAAATAAGCCAGTGCAAAGTGTTCCTACAACATTAAAATTCAAATTTAAGTTCGTGACTGAGTAAAAAGTTACTGCGTAAAATAGCTCTGCGAGCGAGTGAAATGCAAAGTGTTTTAGAGTAATTGTGGTTTTATCGCATTTTTGTGACCATTGAATGGCCTCGTCTGTACGGAATGGTTTGCAATTGAAATGAATCGCCATTTACAGTGATTGAAGCTTAACAGCTTAACGAACTCAAGAACGGAGGGAAAAAACCGGAAACTCTACATTTTGTTATTCTTTTTTAATTAATGAACGTTACTTGTAGAAGTGAACTCTATTTAAAACGGACTCTATATTTTCTTCTTATTATTATTATTAAATGCGTATAGTATTGTATGTAGAGAGTAGGACTCTACATTTTTGTGTTATTCGTACTAGTTTTAAAGCTGACCTGGTGTTAAGTTTTTAATGCAATCCTAATATTTCAGATACCACACATACGTCCTGAACCTAACACATTTCTGTACCTTAATTGGAAGGCTTCATTTCCAATTCTCTAATCGATATCTTAACATATGAGCTTTTGTAGTATTACCGTTGTATCAAAACTTATGTAAGGAGCACAGTTTTAAAAAGCGTATAAAACTTATAAGAGTTAGTTTACCGTCTAGTGACCCACCATGAACTTAATTTTGAATATCAATATATAAACATTAATATTTATATGGACAATTGAATTATTTTAATGAAGATATAACCAGAACATCACATAATATTACAACGAAGAAAAACGAAATGAAAATAATATCGCATTATATTGATGTTGCGAAAGCATTAGGGACCGGAAACGGTAGCGTACATACGTTCATTGTGGAGGAAATGACGTTATATCATAACATCCTTTATGACCATTACTGAGCCGCCCGCCCTGGCCGCGCAGAGCAGACACATACAGAGGCGACGGCTTTCCGTAATAATGTTTCTGTAATAAAATAAAAAACTGTATGTTCATCAGTTGTCCGGTTACCATAACACAGACAGTCAATTGCCTAATTTGGAATCGGATAGCCGCGTGTGGAACTGTCCCCAGTTATTATTATTATTTATTTACGCTCTAGATAAGAGGCTTTTGGCGAATGAATTGCAAGTTTCAGAATATGGCAAGGGTATGTATTGTTAATCGAGTTAACTACACCACAATCAGCGTCGCTTAGTTCTACATTATATGGAAATTAATTTGTGGGAAAAAAAATCTGAGACCAATCAATTCGAACCTTATACATTAATGCATCTAAACTACCCAATGAATGTAATTGCAGCTATGACAAACCATTTGACAATCTGCTTTGTTTAGTTGCAGTTGTCGTAGTTCCAGAAAACACGATTTAATCAAACAAGCGCTGTAGATGATGTTAGAGGCGCAATAACGGAACAAGTGTAGGTATCAACGGAAGAAAACAGCCTTTCTTGGCTCGCTCCGTATGTTTTCATTTAAAGTAATATAATATTTAAAGATAATTCAACCCTTTGATTACAGATGAGCAGCTGTATCGGCGAATCTTTTAATGGCTTCTTTATTCCTTACTATTACTCTTTGGTAAATCCGCCCTACACAAGACAAATTGTAGCTGGTCATTTGTCAAAAAACCTGCATCCGCCCACCAAAAGCGGTCATTGTCAACAACACCGCGCACTTATGCCGTCACGTGAACCCTATCTCAAAGCGATAAAGTTTAAAATACGCAAATTATCGTTAGAAATATTTTAGCAAAAAAATAATGGGTGAATGAATACAATGTGTCCTTTTAAAGTTGTGTGCCTAAAAAATGAGTCCGGGTGTGTCTTGGTGCTTATTTGTGGCTCTTTGTGGTGCTTATAGTGTAATTTATGGCTCGGCCACGCTTCGGCAACGGAAATTTCTATCACTTAGTCACAGCGGTTGTGGAGTGATGGATTTTCCTTGTGCTGTATTGTATTAAAAATACCGGTTATAAAGCATATTGCGCCCACAATGTATTGAGTCGGGCTATTATTGATCTTGAAAATAGTTTCCAATATTTAATTATTAGAGACAACATATTACGTTTAATTAAAAGTGCCATCAAACTAGACCGTATATACAATTATGAATACAAGCAACTTATCTCTTCGTGAAATTTAAAATCTTTTCAACATCTGCAGCGCCTGATAAAATGTATTAGCAACAATTCTTTAACATTTGATACAACACATATTGATATGTACAGGGGCTTTTAAAAGTTATAGCTCTCTTCTATTGACCGACTTCAAAAAAAGGAGGAGGTTCTCAATACGTCTGTATTTTTTTTTCAATGTTTGTTACCTCATAACTTTGGACTGCGTGGACCGATTTTCTTACATACATACATAGGTGTCCCAAAAGGTGACCATCGTTTATCGTAGCATTCTGGGACAAACTATAACCATTATGTATATGATGTTTTTACAATTAGTTACTAATAATAATAATAATAACATTGTAAAATAACTTGATTTGATAACATGGACTTCCATAGAGTAACGTTTGGTGCAATTAACTGGCGGTTAGTTAACTTAGCGATAGTATATACAAATAAAAAGTCTCATAAATATATCGTACACAACAAAGAAACAGAAAGAAGCTTGGCTATTTCTTAAAACGAGTCTTCCGGTCAGCCGAGCAAGGGCACGGCGGCTCAAGGAGGGTGCAGGGCGCAAATCGAATCATCTCGCCAAATTGAGCGCTAATTTGCCACCGTGGGAGCCGATCGCCGCGGGATCACGATACACTGTACTGTGACCATACGAGTTTTTAAAAAAGCGAGACAAAAGTTGTCCTATTCTAGTATAGATTGTTTATTATAGCTTAGTTTTAAACGAGGGAAATTTGTCATGTTTGAAGGCCAAACTGTGTATTTTATAAGGAATACGTATTGCTTTATGTAACTTTAATTCACATTGTCCATATAAATTACGTCGCCAAAGCGGCTTTATTCAGAACGGATAGATAGAATACATGCCTTTTAGAACTTCAGAAACTCTTGGTTTATTCCAGTGACAAGTCAAATTAATCATAATATTATGCACATATTTTACCTTTTGCCGCAATTTTATAGAATCCGCCCTTAGCAATTGTACAAGACTAAAGTTTTAACTCCAAAAATGTTTCTACCGGTCCATCAAACGCAAAAATCATGCGAACCAAAATCGAAGCGGCTCCCTCCAGAGTTCGAACCAAAACATCGCCCCATGAGAAACCGCGACCACTACAGTTACAAACACTTGAAGATGTAATCGCGCCTTTTTTGTTTCCGCTTTTGAATTCCGAACGCCGATTGTTTCGTCTACCGCCACTCAATGGTACAGCGGCCGGTAATATTTTCGAGGCTTTTCATAAAGTCGTGAAGTGTTCTTTCGAGTGGCAACGACATTGAGAACCTCTTCGGTGCACGCATAAATATAATTCACGGTTACGCCACGATAAAAATAGCGAACGTTCTGACTTTGTGAATGTATTGAAGTCAGTGAGTTGAAGAACGGACTAATGTTTTTGTAATGAGTTTAAACCGTTCTTATGTACCTACACGTTTATAATGGACGGAATATGTTTTTTTATAATACACTAATTGTACGCGACTGTATGCAGTTTCTTGAGTGCAGTTATAACGTCTTATAAGTGTACACTTAAAACAAATTATTATAATTCTATAGAAATTTCTTTTAACTCATTGCATTGCGATATTTATAATGTAATATAACCGAAACTCTTTTATTTATAGACCAAAAACATCTGACACTGTCCTAGTTTTGTCAAATTAGGGCTATTTTTTACTTCAGAGATGCTTTTATTTGGTTTTCTGGCGTGACGATATGTATGTACCTATGTTTTCATAATTATCATTATTTCTTGTACAATTTTTAAGTACACTGTAATTTTTTATAATTATTACATTCTGGATATGGTTCAGGTCATAAACAGTTGTTTTTTTAATCAATAGTTAAGTTAATCAAAAGTTACGACACCGGAACACCATTATGTATAATCACAATTGGTACTTTTTATAATTTATATTTTACGTTTATCCGAATGAATCCATAATTATATTGCACTTCAATTTATTGTATAGACCTATTCAATTTATTCAACACCTGTAGATACATAGCAAACTAAACAAAACGTTGTATCTGGCAGCGCGGCAATGCTCATCATCGTTCATTAAAAAGTTTTAAAAAGACAGACATCGGAAGCGACGAGTGAATGAGGAATGGCAGTGGACGTCGAAATAGTGGCAGGAGACACCGCGCGCCGATAAGCAACTTTGTCCGCGAAATGTACTGGTGGCCGTGCGTTGTGAGAAAAAGGGGATTGATCCGTTTAATTAGAACGTTAAATATGTCTACTCTTTTACATTTTTCTCACTAAGAACTGTTGGACGTCCGGGAATGGAGAACAAAAAATAAGCAGGTGGACAACGTAATGTTTTATTTATGCTCACTTTAGTTTCAAAGGTGGTGAGGGCAGCCACACGCATCAACACGGTCAACATGTGAATACATTAAAAACGTATTCAATTACTCAAAAAAATATTTTTGTATATCACCAATGGAGAGGAAACGGTAAAAAACATTTTTACAGTTGTACAAGAGTGAATAGGTACTTTCTAGGCAAGCGTGCTACGTCATAGACTGCACCTCGCTTACCATCAGGTGAGTTCGCAGTCAAACGCAATACAATTGCTGAATAAAAAAAAAACATAGTGTGGAGCAGTATCTTTGTATGAACATAAAGTTTTGTCTTAGGTACCTTTAGATTTAATGTATGTTGATTTTACTTATTATTATTGCACCTACAAAAACACATCACAGCACTTTGATTCCATGATATTTCTAAAATACAACGTCCCATTTAATGTCTATTTTGTTTGGTCACTCTGCTCTTATATCTGATGGTTAGAGTGTTAACAAAGTGATAAAAGCGGGGACACGATTACGTAAAGTATTATTAGACTCAAACAATGAAAAAACTGTTAACGCCTCGATAATATTGAACTGTTTACAGTTCTTTCACGTCCAATCATTGAATTCTGTATTGTTTATGTTTAATGAATGATATTTTGTTATTTATCTCTATCAATCTACGCTGGGGCAGTGTGGCGGAATATGCTTCGAGTCTTAACAGGGGGGGGGGGGGGATAATTGCATATACTATTTTTTTATTTCACCGGCTAAAGAAATATTGCTACAGCTTTGTTATATAGTAAATGTGACTTGTATCTGTAGTCTTTGTCGTGCATCAATCATCACCATCGTAGCGAGTGCTACGGCGTAGCGGTCTGAGTGAATCTTTTGGAATAACTAAGAACTCCAAAAGTTATAGTGAAGACTAAATTAAACCGAATCACGTATGCTGATAAAATTTATAAGGTTCTAACGTTAATATTATGAACCGTCAGTAATAAAATCTTTTACTTTATAACAGTCAAAATACTTCTTAAAGTTCCTTGGACCAGTGTTGTTGCTGCAAACATAATATATTGACATACTATGACATGTATGCTTTACTGTTTTAATTTGAAAACCCTTATTCTCAGCGTTAAAAGTATTTTGAAAAATGTTATACAATTTCTTTATTCTTATCTTTTGTACTAGAAAAAAATTGAGAAAGACGAAAAGAAATGGATCCAGTGATATCAACGGAACGGCAAACGCCAAGGAGTCGGATAAATAATTGCATTCAAAATTTGATATTAGTTATTATTCTTAAAATAAAACCTAATTTCACTACAAGTTAAGTCTCGCAACCTCTTGACCGAAGGCGAATTCATTGACTAACCCTCTTAGACTCTTTGACCAAACTGGTTGGAAACAAACAGTAGCTACTCACAAACAAAAATTGTTCTTTAATCGCTCCGAAGATCTCGAAGTAAATACAAAGTTTACAAAACCATTGCCAGTGCTGCGAGCAGTGTGAAATCAGAGTCAATGCTATCTGATCGATGTAGTGTGTATTACTGACAAAAGGAGTGAAAACAAAGGAGAGTCGAGTGCTCCGTTCTCATACCAGCGCTGGGGGAACACCACTCCACACGAGTGGCATACAGTGCAGGCATTCGTGTAATCGATATTTATTATTATCGACTAACGTTTGCTCGAGATTAGAGCTTCAGTTAAAAATCAATTTAGAGTTTAAAAGGATTAAACTTGTGCCTTTTTTACTTTTCAATTAAATTTTTTATCCTATCGAGTTGTCGTTGTATTGCGATCGATATCGATATACGAATGTAATACAAACATGAAAATCATCTTTTAAACTACTGAAAGTATTCTGTTTTACCTTGGACAGTGGACATAGGTTAAACCGTCCAAATAGACTCAGATTACGTAAATCCTTTTAAATTCGCTTCTAAAATGTTGATATTGAGAATGAAATATTTACACGCAAACTAAGTAGGTACATTGAGGTACATATAAAAGTGTAAAGTAAAGGGTGAAGCACTTATAGGGAATTCACATTCACAATCTCACGGGCGCACTGGTGATTACGCGCAGCAACAAAAGCCAACAATCATATACTCTTCAATCAAACGCCGCCTACAACACGCCCCGCAACTAATCACAATCCCAATTTACACAAAATAACCGCTCTACGTACCTAATTGAGCCGGCAAATAGTTATTTTACGCTTGTCGTTTAAATAGCGAATAGCTTGCGACCGCCAATAAATAGCAGATCGTCCAGCACAAAGGGCGGCTGCAAAATTGCCTATTTTCACACGCGCCATGATTACGTGTTGCGAAATGCGTGTTTTGGGCGCGGGTCCATTGTGATGCGGTACGTCAAAATATACTGCGTGTGTGTCAGTAATGATAAGTAATTATAATAATAATAAATCAGAGATTGTGGGTTCCAATCGCTTGCGGGACCAACATGTCTGGTGAGCCTAGTTTGGGATCAGATCTTTCAAACTCTGAGATTTCTTCCAATCCGCTTTGGATCAGCTGATAGCGTATCTCCCAGGTCTTCTGCAATGACACTGGGTTGTAAAAAGGATTGCAGCTAAGATATTTTCGGGCTACCTTCATCCAGAAGACTAACAAGAGAAACTCATGAGACTTCGCTGATATATACGATATGCTACCACGTGCGCTCATTCTCGGACTAAAACCAATTGCAGCATGGCTTATATTGATTATGTTTTCTCTTATTTAAAAAAGTACTGCGAGGTTTTCGCTGGGATTTTTTCCCGGATCTAGTACAGCCTGAAGGGTGTACAAAGTCAATAACCAAAACATATATGACCTTCATTAAGTGTATGTATTGTCTTATAATGGATAAAACAATTTGAATTTGAGAGACATTAAGATAAGCATGATTAACATTTTGTTTCACAATTGTTATTGGTCCACCGCTGGACCTGGTCTCCTCTCATTGCGAGAGGGTTTTTGCTGATTATGATTTTATGATAATTAACGTCTTTATATCTCAATATATCAATAATGGGCACGTTTCCAGTTGCCAAGCGTGAGGCGTGGAACAAATTGGTAGTTGGGCGCAGCCGTGCGGCGTGGTGTTGCAGCCTCTAATTAACCAATTTCCTTATGTATTGTTTGCGTTGCCACCATTATGCCGTAAGTAACGGTCAGTTTCGGGTTTTGGATATTCTGTCTGTTATTTTCTTGGTTATATAACACTGGCAACACTCTTTAAGACATCTCCGAATAAGTGTAAATGACGACATAAAAAAAGTAGCTTTGTAAATATTTTGGAACGGCTAGGATATAAAGGCAAGAAAATAACAGAGCATAAGTGAAAAAAAGAATTTTTACTGAACACTAGCTTTCGCCCGCGACTTCGTCCCGCGCATGTATTATTATACATATAAACTTTCCTCTTCAATCACTCTATCTATTAAAAAAAACCGCATCAAAATGTGTTGCGTAGTTTTAAAGATTTAAGCATACATAGGAACATAGGGACAGAGAAAGCGACTTTGTTTTATACTATGTAGTGATGATTGAATTTCACATATTCCTTACACTTTAGCGATTCTCACATTTTTATATCTAGAGTAAGGGCCGAGGCTTCCTGTTTTGTGAAAAGGGTTAAACAAGGACAAGTGTCTGTGTGAATCGTATCTAAAGGGTGTCCGCATACGCGAAGGGTTGGTTTCTAAACGTATACAATCGCCTGTTTATTTAAACGAACTATTGAATGAACTCAAATTTGAATGTAATTGTACCATCATTACGGACGATATAACATTTGATTATATTAAATTATTTTGAATGACATGTGAATCTTATGTGATTCTAGTCACGTATTCCAACTGGATATTACCAGGTGCATATTTGTTAAGGATATTTAACACACGAATTTTCTATAATGTTGTTTGATGTTTTGAGAAGTCAACCAATCCGATCTTGGCCCGTGTAGTAGATTATGCCTTTAAATCTTCTCATTATAAGAGGAGACTCGGGTTTAACAACGCAGTAATAAAAGCCTCGTAAACGGTTTTTATTGTTATTCTTTTGGTAACGAATTAATTGTTTTAGCCGTGACAGGATCATCGTAAAGTATTTGATGGAATACGAAAATGGTCACATATATGATTCCTGACTAACTAGTCGAACATGAGAATCTTCATATCCAGCTCTGTTAAAGTAACACATTTTCAAAATTATAACGTAACAACTCAAGCGCGCGTACTTTGAGCCAGAAATAGGTGTAGCTTTATCTGAGGGGATGCCCGGATGCAAATTTACTTTATATACCACATATGTAAATCCATTTGAATGTATGTAATACATACTCGTATATAATGTCTATGTAAGGAATGTCGATGTATCATTTAGTAACATGAAATCCAATTTACTGCTACACTGATTGCTGCGGTTACATCATATTAAGTACTTCACTAGACCACGAAATTCTAAATCGAATAACGAACCGCAAACGTCTGTAACTATACACGCCGGGCGTGGCGCCCGCAACCAGGCGGATCCGGTTATAACTGGATCTGGCCGGTTGTGTTCGGATCTCGCATGGACAGATACCGGGGCGGATGCGCACTGGCCGTGCATTTGGATCGGTGACCGTTAGTTTGGGGTTAGAATAGTTTTGGCAATAGACATTTCGAATTTAGAATTAGGTACAGTTTCGAAATTGGAATTAGGATTGAAATTGGCATTTGCTCTTCGTAAATTTAATTAAATTGACGACTAAATATTATGATGTAGCTACATATACATGTTGTTTAATGTATTTTCAAATTTAGAACAAATTTGGACTCACTAATTAACTAAAAATCGTCATAATATTGTAAGCATTTCAGTCCAGCAATTGCAGCATATTATGTGCATAAAAACTTAATGCTAGGTTACCAGGAATTTTAATATATAAATATTCAACATACTTACGAGTAAATATTTTATTCTTAGATACCAAAAATTATCTAGGTATATTACCTATTTATACTGTTATGCGAATTACACCCATCCTTTAGAATACGATTCAAATAACATGACATAATTTTAATATAGAGTGAACTAAAGCGAATTTGTTCAAACATTTCTGTAAAACCAACTGTGCTATAGAAATCTTTTTTAAAATCCGCGAAGTGTCTTTCAGGGTTCTTGGTTTGAAGCTCTAATGAGCATAATCAAATGGGTAGTGGGGACCGGAAGGCGCGACAGCGGAAGGGCCCAGGGCTGACAATGACTGCGCCGGCCGCGGGCGTACACTAATTGTCTAAGTGCATAATGAACTTGTTTGTGACAACCCTACCTAACTTTGAAATCGAAAACTGATAGAATTGCAACTCTAGTCAAGTTGATTCTAAGTATAATTTCGATTGCGAAGATCCAGTGTACGCACACCGTAGGCGGGGGACGGGTGCGTTCGATTTGCAGTCGTAACACCTTGATTAAGGGTTCAATTTCATTTGGATGGTACGTGTTATATATTATTAAAGGAAGTAATAGTAACGCTTCTTGTCACCCGGTCTTGTTTGTATGTGGCGCACTTGTCTTTGTTCGCGGGGTTAATTAGAAAGTTCGGTCGCGTAAAAATCGCAAAGTTCGTTTGAAGAGGCGTAACTTTGGGTAATTAGGTGCTCGCGGAATTTACTCTTTTCGCTTACTAGCGCGAAGCTTCGGCGGGAGTTTCAGTTGATACGCAGATATATTCGAGAAGCACGTGTTTCTGTGTCATTGTTATGGTTTTTAATTAATCAACTTCTCTTCATAAGAACAATCTGACCGCGGAAACGACAGCGCTGCAAACGTTTCTGCTGTTTTGCGGCAATTTTTCATTCCAGTTTGAGGACTGTTTTCCAAATTTAAAAAAACAGTAAATGTTTTCCAGAGCAGTGAAATATTTACAATACTAATTACGTACCTAAATAATGTTTACCGGATCTGTACAATAGTAAATAGGAAATAATGTTTGTCAGATTAGCAAATGGATATGTTAGTAAACAATGGCTGATGATTAAAGTATTTGTGATTGACCTCAGGTTCCCAATTTACTCGTAAAATTTTCAATTTCGTCTTCATGTAAAACAAAACAGTAGCCTCAGTAGAGAACGCATGAGAACAGAGACAATAGTAGAGAGAATGATCATAGATAAATACAGCCGCGTGTTAACCAGAGTATTGACATCAAGCGGTAGATTTAGGATTTAGTAGGTAGATTTCGCGTATTGCCTTTGTAAAATTAGAATTACAGTTTACACTTATATTACCACGAAAGCAACAATAATTATAACGGTATTACATATTTTTACAACGCCGGCTAACGCGTACCGAATTCCGAGTAACACCGCACCGAAATCTGTCGTAAACATTCGAATTTGTATATACGATTTGAGAACTACAACAATTTTGTTCGCAACGCATTTCCTTCACGGAAACGCACGGAACACCGCTTTACCGGCGCCGTCGAAATAACCGTTGACATACGACTAAATTATTGACAACCAACGTAACTTGTCAATTTGTCACGAGCGATCGAATTTAAAATCTATT
This sequence comes from Agara michaeli, assembly GCA_018245675.1. Taxonomy (NCBI): domain Eukaryota; kingdom Metazoa; phylum Arthropoda; class Insecta; order Lepidoptera; family Hesperiidae; genus Agara; species Agara michaeli. Next base: position 12,009 of record DWDX01002417.1, read on the forward strand.
CCGTACACAATAAGAATCGTAAACAAGTTCAACAGATTCGGTTTTTTTTTTAATAACAAATAAAACCGTTATGTCGTAAGCGGGATGACGAAAAAAAATTGTTTATTGCGGTTTTGAAGATCTGTTCATTGTTTTTGAATTAGGAACGTTTACGAATGTCGTTTGTCGGCGGATTGGACACGACAATTATTGTTTCGCTTTTGTTTTTACTTTTCACTCCCGCATTGTTATGTCCGATTGTTGTTCACGACAATTGTTATTAATGTTACTAACGCTTGCCTATTGAAAGACGTTCACGGAAGATTGTGAGTAATTTTCTTTATTTCGATCCTTCTCCGAAATTCCCAAGTTATAATGGGCGTTTGTAGGATATTTAATTTAAAAATATATCTAGTTATATATGTATATATAAATAAAATTCAAGCGTCTGTCTGTGATGTATAAATAGCTTTGTTTTCTCTAGTGCTTATACATAGTTATTTATTTACACGATACTAAAATACGTCGTTTTTAAAAGTTTCGTCTGTCTGTCTGTGTTTCTGTTTGTCGGCGGTAATCTCGGGAACGGCTGAGCCGATTTTAATCGGACTTTCACTGGTAGATAGAAGAGGTATAGGACAACGTACAGGCTAGTTTTTATCCCGAAATTCCCACCGGATCAGGATTTACACGGATAGTACTGCTGGGTGCAACTCGCGCGTAATATAACAATTTTTTCTATTAATTATATTTATCGAACACAAGTTCCATATTGAACAACTCGTACGCACATGCATACATTGCCATCGTAACCCGTCATTTCGACGCATAGGTGTCACATTACGATAATTGGATAATATTAAAAAAGTAATAAATTGGAATTTTCGCTGAAACAATGGGTACATTATACAGATTGCCCTACGCGAGACGGCCGCCCCACAATGGGCATTATCATTGGGGCCCATTAACTGAGTGCATTCTTGCTGAAAAATAATAGCTCCTCCCCCCGTGTAGGAGGGGGCGAGTGCCACCGGTGAGCTAAACAACGTTTGATCCGTACACGAGATGAACTCGGGTCTTCGTACCTTGTTACTGGTGGATTCGAATCATATCGAGTTGAGCGTGCACATTTGAGCTACACACTAAAGCATCAGGCGTTCCAACTTAGTTCAATCTAACCAGTAAGGTTTCCGTAATCCATGTCGGCACATTTCCCTTATTTCAGAATATACACTGCATGTATGTTTGATTGGATTTCAATGATATCAATAACAAAGCTGTATTACATTATATATTTGCTATTCGGTTTTTTAATGTAGTGAATATCCGGTTAATACTGGTTATTTTATAATTAAATGTCGAAACGAACGAAGTACGTAACATGCAGTTTCCAAAAGAACGCAAGCAGGTTTCGTTCCCGGGTCACCTCACTCGGTGCTTTCTGCCTACCCCGTTAGGGACCTGGCGTGACGGTATGTTGTTGTTGTTGTTGTCACCTCACATAGTGGAGGGTTTAGGCCATAGTCTGCCACACTAGCCAAGTGCGGATTGGCAGACTGCCCACACCTCATACACAAACTTCAAATGTAATTCTGCACACCTCAAACTAACCATTGAGGGTAATATAATAATATAATCTTTGTATCACCTTCAATTGAAATTGAAATCAACATGTTTTATAGTGTTTGATATGTGTAATATGGATAAAAATATTAACCAAGTCCATTATTTACGTTCTAAATGTGGTATATTTAAATATAAAATATTTTCAGTGGGACACGTTTCGTTTGCAGTACCTACTTCCGCCGCCTTTAGATTCGCGGAAAAAAATTGAGAACATCCAAGCTTGTGTTCCTGCATTTTATATATGTACATATAATCTTCAGCCGCTGTTTCACTCGCGTGGAATACTATTACTATTTATTTACAGACCATAACAATTGCTAACAATATAATCATATAGGTACTTAACTACGTAATATCAGAAGTCTTGAAATTTTCAGGGGTTCAATTTTCACACGGAAAAGTGCCCTATATGTAGCCCCCATAAACTTAGTCGTTTCAAAGATTACGTACCCTATCGAAACAGACAGATAGACAGACGAAAAAAAAACATTTATTTAGGTTCTGGTAAGATGAAAATATTTGTGGACTTCGACGAACTATGAAATCGCAGACAGACATTTAGATTTTTTATACAATATAGATATACGTACATCTATTTCAAAACTCATATTCGTCATGTTCACAATGAGCGCGGGCATCATTACGACGTGTGAAATGACTTCGCGCAAAAAAAAAATTATATACAAAAATAAAATTGTTCCCGTAACACGCAAAACGCGATTATGCGCGCAGCGACTACCTTGCAACCGGGCGCAGAAAAAACTTTAATAAGTAGTATGTCGAGAGAGGTGTCAAGGGAAATTTGAGTAAATTAAAATAGGAAGATAGGGCGAATAAGGCTGCGACCTCCATTGTGCTCAATGCGAACGGAGCGAGAACTAACTAGCTTTTCACATTCCGTCTCTGTCGTTTACATAGTGTCGGAGAGAGCCGGCGGCCCCGGTGGCGGATCATTGTTACATGAGACGTCATTATGACGGTGGCAAGGAGTAAGTAATTAGGTGCGCTTTTTTATTTAGATGCGTTATAATATTATTCATCGCACGGTATGTACCTACCTAATTACTTTGCTCATTTACTGAAGGCGCGGTCCTGAAGGGCTCGCCACAGGACCGTCGCTGTGTTTCGCCTCGCCAGGCAAGTGGTGTTCGTATGCAATGCAAAGGTTGTGTTGGATGTTCGCGCAATAACGCAATATCCTGGGATTCGGATACTAGATAGAACTTGCGTGTAAAGGTGGCGAATGGGTATTTTGTTGCGATTCGCTATTTTGTACCATACGCGATATCTCTACGATTAAGTTGCCTAGTTATTTTTAAGTGTTTTCAAATCGTTTGCAAAACATGCTATTTGTTTTATTGGGATCATACTTTCGCGATTGAAATCGGAATAAAGGAGTTTACATTTAAATTTTCGGTGTTAATGTTGATTACTTACTGAGCTGTGAAAATAAAAACATAGAAACTAATTTTGCCAATATTTTCTTATTAGTCATCATTCTGAAATATGCATGTTGTAAAATCGCTCAGGAGATGTGTCAAATTTTAAACAAATAATTTAATTGGCATATCAACTTTATTCTTTTCAACATTTTATTCGCCTAGGGGTCGAAATCGACCGCAGCTAAATTTAAAAAAAAATTAAATTTGAAGACATTCTCTACAATTTTTCTGTGTACAAATTTTCG
>DWDX01002418.1:0-15299 GCA_018245675.1 Agara michaeli
AAACGTCTTTGTCTTTGTCTTTGTCTTTGTCTTTGTCTTTGTCTTTGTCTTTGTCTTTGTCTTTGTCTTTGTCTTTGAGAAAACATACACACCTTAAAGTTCTCCACAACATTCTCCAATAGGTGTGAAGTAAACAAAATGTTATTCACGTTGATAGCTTAAAAGGATCGCGTAATTAATACAAGGCATTGTAATAAAGGACATATAGCAATAGCAGTAACATATTAGCGTTGCCGAATTACGCAACACCTGGAAATATGTTTGTATAGAAATGTGTTACAACAAGCCGTCAACAAATTGGCGCATTTCCAATGGGTTTGTAAACTTTCCTGCATGGTTCTATATTTAATACAGTTAGGTGAAACATTGCATGACCATTTTCCTGCTTACACACATTTCAAATGTCACTTCAATACTCATTATATAATTAACGAATATAACAATTATTTAAAAGTAGAGGGAACAAATAACGTTACTTTATGACGATCGCTAATAGGAATTTCAGAAACATCTAGAAACGGTTATCCAAGGATAAAACTAAAATTTCCGATTCCGTGTTTACCTTGTTATATTGCAAATACATTGAAATAAAATATTTCCAATATATTTTAGAATCTGTGCTGTGCGTATCTATAATGACTATACATAAATCTGCATCATTACCAACACGACTCAAACAAAAAATAATGATTAATGAAATATGATGTATATGGTGTTTTTAATGCAGTCTCGAGTAGCTGGAGGCCGTTAAAAGTTAACGATACTTAACCGGTATCCGTTTTATCGTCTGTTTAGCTTCTCTCGACACGATGAAAGCTTTATTATAATACTTAAATTGCTTGTTTAGATCGAACGTCATCCGCCGAAAGAGCGGACATATTTACACAATTCCGTTACCATCCGATACTCATAATAGCGCCAGAACATTTTTGTCACGACAAGAAGTTGCTCTTATAATGCAGAATAGAGTTTCACGATGTAATTGTAATTGGGATTTAAAAAGTATTCATTGCCACTAATAGCCGATATTCTTCCCCTGCACGAATCGGTCTAAATACTAATCAATAACAATATAAAAACAATTATTTCGACCTTGACGATGCCTTCGATTGGATAAAGCCCGCGTGGGCCGATATCCCATCAGATGCCACGACTAAGTTACGAGTGGGGCTACACAAAAGCCGAATTCAGTAATAAATCATTTAATCAGCCTTTGTCCAGCCACAGACAATTGTTATTGATCACCAGACCGGATAACTGTGATGTAGTTTAATTATACAACTATATTTTTGAATTGTTACACTTTCCGTTATGAAATTTGAATCTCTATCGACACCATACGAAAATGTCGATATCACTGTTAGTTCTATGGATAATATTATTAGATAGGTAGATAGAGAGCACCGAGATAATATCATATGGATAATAGTGGATGCTAATCTGTGTAAGGGCTTCTACATAATAAGTGTAGGAGAAACTATCGACTTTCCTTATATCCTTATACGAGTAGATTATTAATGTGATGCACATCAAACTTTACCGTACTAACATGCAATGTGCTGAAGTCGTGAAGTGAAGTTGGATACCATACGTAAGTATATAAAAGCCTCTCACTTTGTTTTTGTTGGGAAAACGGTAGTTAAGGCTTCCCCCGGCTGCTATGATCTGTATCCGATAGAACATACTCTGGGTTAGAGCTTATTGTAAGAGCTCAAGGGTTTAAGATTTTATTTTCTAAATAATATTCCGATTATTTACTAAATGATATACCGAGTGTAGCGCACGTGCTTTCGTTTATCATACACATATAATTATAGAGCACGTGTATTTTACATTGGACTAATTAGTCAAACGATTATGCACTACACACTGTAATAGGTACAAACTGTTATTTAGAATGGAGATATTCTGATAATAGGGAAATCCGGTCCATAGAATTTCACAGAGCTACGTATATTATACATTATAGTTTTTTACATTCTGTATCAACACAAAAAGGTTCTAAAGAACCACGTAATGTTTTATTAAGGAACGGAATGGAATTTTGTTTAAAGGAATAATAGTAATCAAATGTTTGCAAATGTTATGTGTTTATTACATAAAAGTAAGTTTTTATTGTTATTATATAATCACAAACAGTCCCAAAAGAAGTAAGCAGAAAGCGCCGAATGCCAAACATCTTTATCGAATGAAAGGAATGTTTTCGTGATGTTCTCATAATGATCTGATATAAGTAGTAACAAAACTGGTTTAAACTTTATTGTAAGAAAGAGCGGAGAACGAGTACGTAGTAGAAATCTTTGCAAATCTTTACTAAAGGATTTGAAAAGTTGACAATTTTGTTATATATTCGGAAAGTAATGTCCGTTCGTGTTTATTCATGTCATTATGTATCTTATGTGATTACATTTTGTCCCTGACGCAACGTGAAGAGAATTGTGCGCACACCCTCGCCTTGTCAGTGAATGTCAGTAAATCGTCAGCGATCTAAGTACCCAGAAGTTGTAGAGCCTCGGGGGTGAAGAGAAGTTTGTCGTTTATATGTATATATCGCGCCAAACGGCTATAGTCTTATCAGTAGTATACTCTATACAAAGACTGATGTATTTAATTATTAAATTTAGCTTAGCCTATTACGCGTCTAATCGTAATCATAATAGCTTAGCCTATTATGATTACCAAATAGCATAGACAATAAAAATTAAATAGTGTAAATTAACGGTAAATTGGAATTTTCATGAGATCGATTTTTACATAACGTTAGTGGTAAACAGCGCTTGTAAAATATTTATTGGTTTGTAGCCAGGATTTAAATGAATGGCGCTATGGATACCATTGACCACAACTTATTCTATATGTTGCGTAACGTGGTTCGCGGAAAGAGCTCGTCAGTTTTTTGTTTACATCGAACTGGTCTGTGCCGAGAACCAAACCGGTTCCGCGCGATAGCGCCAGCGTCACGCCGCTTTTTGCCCAATTCTCTCACCCGTCTTATAAATACACCAAAAACTTTACATCCTTCTATAAAACCGTAAACAAATGGCTCATTAAAGCTTAGTCGAGGAGACTACTGTATTGTTTCTAAGTAAATTAATCTCGAATGAATGAACGTTCATTACCAATTTGAAGCCAGTTACTGACAGAGAAGATTCTAGACTTTAAATGGAATACAGCGCAAATGAACAAGAACAAATTTGGACATTTTTAATACGTTCTTTTTATAACGCGACTAACGCGCAGTAAGCTTATGGATTAATTTGATACCGTGCTTGCAAGTAACGTTTGTTTATTTTTCATGTCATCCTGACTTATGTTCGGAGATAAATACGAGTACCATACAAATTCGACTCATGACCGAATTTTATGATCGATCCTGATTACAGTAATGCTTCTTTGTATACATTATACTCAAATATATATTGCCCTTTCACATTTCGGCATACTGTTTGTTTACGCTACATTACGAAGAAGTCGTAAACAGTAATATTTAAAGTACCAACTCAAATCTGCAGAATATATTTTTAATGTATTAAAAATATCATAACTGCAAAATGAAAACTTTGTTGTTGATTTTTAAATATTATTAACAATAGATATTTATATGAGTAAATATTGATTGTTTCTCTTCGAGGCATCTAAGCGTCGCCGTTTAGATTAATTGAACATAACAATCGGCGCGCAGGCTGTAATAGGACCTTGGCCGAGGTCCGACTCGTTATCTAATATCTTATAATTACACGCTTCATACACAACGACTCGCCGTTGAGCATCTGAGTAAATTCCATTTGTCTACTCATAGGTATATATGACGTCTTTGTAGTTACCTACCGTACAAGAGCACTCAACTAAGTACCTACGTAAACTACATTGTTGTGGTTCTAAGTATAATTTGATGATGTTTGACTCTTCTCAATTATGATTTGCGACGAAAATATTTTGCAAGCAATAATAAAACTGGGGTAATTACAGTTTTAATTAAACATTTAATTACCGTGAAAGCTAAGGGATAATCGCAGCGAGCTATATTTTCCCACGTTCCAGAAACCTATTCAATACATTGTCAGCCGGTTGACGTCGAAGAATATATTAATGGAAGATGAATCCATTCAAACATTATAACAGCGTTCATTAATTCATAAATTGATTGTGACATATAATTGGTCGTTAACGTTTCTTTTAATCATTTCACGTGCCATTTCTGTTTATATAACGGGTCGACCTTGCGCGATATGTAAATAAGCCAAAACATGAACTCACCGTGTCTTCTAGTGTTATTAACTCATTGAAGAATTTCGTGTTCGTTAACTTCTGATTCAAGGACATCACGTTAGCGGACACCGCGATCATGTTGGCGCTCAACTGCTCCACCTCCTGCCGGAGACGCGCGATCTGCACCTCCCGGACAATCGTCACCAGCAGCAGCCACACAGCCAAGGCTCCTAGTGACACCCCGTAAATCACACAATTTCGCCTGCGTTTTGCGCTCTTCTCCACCATGCCGTCTCTATATTGCCTCTCGAAGTCGCCGCTAACTAAATTCGTATTAAGGTCCTTTACTTCTTTCGAAGTTTTCGTCGGAGTAAACATGGTGACGCCCTCGGGTATGAGCGCGCTGTTTTCGGCCATCACACACGGGAGTTCCGCCACTGCACTCGCGATCCTAGCTAACTAAGTTGGCAATTAAGTGTTATCGGCCCATTACTGGTTCGCGGAAGGCCGGGTCGCGGAGGCGGCGACAGATATCGTAATTGAACTAACTACACACGTGCGCTGAGGCGTTCGGAAAACAGGAATACACGCGTAACCGTCGAGACGGACTAGACCCGAGTGGGAAGCGAAACAGACGCGTGCGCGCGCGCACCTCTCGAGCTCGCCGCTTGTGATCCATCCGACGTCTGCGAAGGCTCTGGCCTTGCCTAAATACTGAAATTAGGGAGACTATCAATTCTGAAATGTTGTCAAAACATTGATTAAGTATAATAAATATGATCTTATTAATGTAATAGCGCGTACCAAAAACCTAAAAGACTCTTTATATCTAGGTACATGTTTTAAAAGAGATTATTCAATATCACAAGTGAATATAACAAACAGAAAGTTACGGCCGCTTTTGTTAGTGTCAGAATCAAATCTCAAGGTTAATTTTTTATTGACATATATAACGTCAAAATACAATGGGCCAATATAATAAAACGTAATTAGCTTGGAGTATTTTCCTAATATGTTGGAGTTCACGTTCAATGTTGAAATAGAAAACTAAATCTGAGCTTTAATTCTAAAAATAGACGGTCTAATATCTACACAATATGAAAGCAAAAGCTCGTCCAAGTGGAACTGTACCACCCACGCCACTGCTTTCATCTGTCTCTCTCGAAATCTTTACTTGAATTGCAGTAACATCACAAAGGGCACCCACGTGAAATGTGCGGGCAAAATAAAGCAATTACATACCTACACGAAGAACGAGAAATATTTCTTATCAGGCGACATCAGTCTTTAGTCAATCCAGTTGTAATAAAATATCTATTCTGTCGTAATTTTATGCTATGTCAAATTTAAAAAAAAAAAATACAAGTACTTTTGCGAATATTAGATGTACCAGAATATTGAATATATTTGATTTTTATTCATATATGCAAATAGTGCAACTTTTAATTTCTGTAGATGTATTTAGAATTGTATTAGCGTGGACATGGCTGTGTTAAAAAAGGCATGGCAAAAGCAATGCTGTTACAAGCAAAACACTTAAGCAAATAAATGTTCTGTGTTCAAAGTAAAACCTTTGGCTCGGCGGTGCTACTCGACATTCGTAATTATAATTTCGAATCCGGCCGTAAGATATTCGAACCTTCGAAAATACCCTAACTTCGATTTATTTTTAAATTTATTCGTTTCATTCGAACGAGCTTAAAGTCAAGTAAAGTTTTGCTGTCAAAAAGCTATATCATTGATTCTCCGGTCGAAGGGACAGAATTGTTTTTTTAAGAAAAAATTATTAGGCTGACAAATACGAAAACATTCAACAAAATTACTTAAGTATTATGAAACGCGTTATAACGAGATCACATGTGGCAAGAAAAGAAATACAATGTAAAGATTGTGAAACATGTGTTGTTCAATACGAAATGTATTATTTACTCGTGAACCGTTGCAGTGTAAAATTACATTAATTCTGTAACAATGAAGTTCCGTGAGGAAACTTTGACGCTATTTACCAATTTTGCCCAAGTCTGATTGACCAACTACGTAAAACTGTTGGATAAATAACAGTGCGACATGTATTGGATACAGTATAATATTTTACTTTCATGAAGCGTGTAGTCTTACCGCCCATGGGCATCTATATTGATCTCGGATAGGACTGTAGTAATATCACTGTCAGCGTTATATTGGTTCCTTATTAAGTGGTACACATTAGTCCAGTTAGTTTGTCTAAGTATTCCGCCGCCGTCCGCCTATTCCATCTCCTAAGAACTGAAATGGTCACCTCTTGTAGCTACATACAATAGTCAACCACAACGTTCCTATCGATAGATAAATTGTTTTAATAACAATTGATTAGCGGGAGAAATACTATCCAGTAACAATGTTCCACAATCCTAATGACATCAGCATAGTCCTTCATTCGTGAGGTAACGAATATTGTAATAAAAACACGTATTTAGTCTAAAAATTATCATTCCGACCGAGTGTAAGAGCTATTTTGCTGTGGTTAATCGATTTGAATACACGAACTTAATGCACACAATGTCTAATGACGCATACGACTTGAGTCCGCTCCACTGGATTTCTGGCACAGATGGGTCCTTGATAATCGTTATTTACAGTCCCTTTGTGGCCCTTCGATTGTTCTGCATTAGCAATTACACAACGCTTTCAACTGTATCGACCGATCCTCCGTGTATCTCTCGGGTGTTTCTATCAGAAGTACCGGCTATGTTATTGTTTAGAGAAGAACATGACATTTGCCCTTTCGCGGCCGGTGTTAAGCACACTTACCCCCACGGGCTAACTTCAGTGCCATGAACATACGAGTCCTAGATTCCAATTACGAATTTTTAAATTAACATCTCCGATGGCATGGCTGCCGCCAAGATTATTTTCTGTCACTGTACACACTACCTACTACTAACGAATAAAAATTAATTCCTCCATAAAGTTTCCATCAGCTGAGGCACATAAAATTAAACATTTATATTACCTGTATCAATAAAAATTAATATTAATTAATTAATTAATATTTGTATAAATATTAATATTAATAATCATAAATTTTATGCCAGGGGGTGCAGCTGTGCAAATGCAGTGTGATGCGCAAGAGAATTCGTTCTGAAGCTGGGAGTAAAGTTATCTGTATTAGTATGTTTTAGAAATCTATACGCGTAGTGTGTCTGTCGGCTTATTGGTTCCTATTACACAGGCTTTGTCTAGTTCGAGATCCGACAGCCTTGTGTGAAGTTATACTAAAATTATTATTATTATTTAAAGACCAATTAAGCGTAGTTTTTATTTATAAATATATGTGATAGAACTGTCCTTTCAAGGAAATCACGATACCGCACTTGATCATATTGTTACCGTTAAGCACTAGATATTATTAGAGATTCTATTGTTTTTTGCATTGAAGCATTGTTTCAAAGAGCACTAGTACATTTCTTATCTATTCCCTAGATTATAACGATTGCGTTTACTTAGTACCTAACCATAAAATCCTATTCGTGGAAAATCCTATTAATAGAATGTAGAAGGGGTAAAGAAATCTGTTTGCAATGGCAATAGCGAAATTATCAAAAAAATCAGATACTCTTCGAATAAAATCATTAGGCTCACTTCTAGTAAAGTAAGGTTATAATCGTCTTTGAGAAATCAGTGACCTCACATTCCACTTGCTGCTCTTGCAATATTTTAGTAGTCAATAAACATATGAGTGTACGGTTATATAAATAAAACTGACAGAATGCGAATATATTCACGTACGCCGGTAACATTTCGAACAATAATAATAAATTCCTATGAAATGTTGAAAATTTGCGGTTTTAATACCCTCTTGTTATTACAAGGCGAGGTGAGGATAATCTGTTTATCGATTTCTTGTTTATGTCCGACAATACTATCATATAATACGCTTTAAAAAATATTATATTTTAATCGAACTAATACTCGACTACATAGCAACATAACTAGAAGCACTGAATTTATAATATTACAGATAACCATAATTGACACAACTTTAGAACACGCAATAACTACTCTCCTTTTTCCGCCTAAAACCGAACTGCTAGACGCGGCGCCCCCGCGTCCTTAACCGCTCTATGATGCTCTTGATATGCATCATGATCATCGTCAATAACGTTATTATCATTCCACTGCTGGCTCCAGTAATTAATTAAAAGATGTGTTTACGCCTTAGTTAGGCACGCCTTACTCACTCTTATGTTCCAGGATTTCTAATTTGTTCTATATAAAATTTAAGGAAGCAAAAATGTCCACCAGTTTAACTGCCTAAAAAGACTATCGTATTCCGTATTATAGATATACTAAATACATAATAACAAGAAGTTAAAGTATAATGTTATCTATGATTATTTTGTATTAAAAGTTTTTATGGTTCATTTCACTTCATCAAAATAACATGGACGTGTTTATCTTACGACGCCTACAGCATTTTCCTGCGCAATTTGAAACGAAACGCCTATGAATATTGAATAGCGATAATCGTCCAATACAAATTTCAAGGAAAATTGTCTCAGGAACAATTTGTTTGCATCAGTTTATAATGAGCAATCTCTATAGGAAGAGAGCAAAATTAGTTACTAGAATTTTAATTTAGTTAGAGATAGACATAATTAGATGAATTTAATGCCCCTGACATTCTCCGCCAAACAACACTTGGTATCAAGTAAAAAAACATGCAATTTTAGGAGCATAAAAAATCCCTGCAGGAAATTCACTTTGCTTTACACCACAAACGCGTAAAAAATCTCAGACAGGATCAATATATCAATATATCAATACATACAGGATCGATATTCTAAATAGACAATACAAAAAATATCCTACGTACCTACTGCTACCTAATCAAACGTGTAGGTATGTATCACAATAAAACTAGTGTTATTGTTACATTTGATATTATATAAAATATTCTCCTTGAACAAAGTAGTTTTACAACCTTGAAACATGTCCTAATATGTGCAACGGTTGACCCAGTTATCTGTATGTCACGAGGTCGGCTCATATTCCTATAATCATGCCAATTACAGACGTAATACTGTTCTCATTATTGTTAATCTGTGTATCTAGTAAAAATAGAGCCCGTCTCTACCTCTCTCTTCCATCCAAGCTATGTATCCGACACGTTCGTGGGGTCAGCTTTCTCAACTCTTCTCCGCCACTTCGCTCTATCGCCAACATCTTCCTCGGACATTTGACACATCGTCATGTCTTTTGATAGTACATCAAAATACAGTGTCTGATATAGCATTAAGATTTTGGTTGTTACATTTCAAATTCCAATTTTATTAGATGTCCATGTGTCCCTGGTGTAATGTGACTCGTTGCTTACCTACATCCGTCATATACATTCAGTTTTCACAGACGTTTCATAATAATCTCGGATGGTAGCTATATTATGATTTATGTCTCCAAAACTGTCTATTAAGATTTATGTTCAAACGCCATTGAAATTATTAATTCGCTTGAGTAAACAACGTTTTGCTTAGCGATGAGAAATAAACGAATGTGACAGTCGAAAACATGCCTTAAACTGGTCAACTATCGTGTGTAACGTTGGCTACGTACCGCCAGACAGCTGGGCACCCGTTACATTGACAACATACTGATAAATCGATTCCGCGATTGACTCGTACGTTCGATTGTTCTGAAAAAAAAATGCAACAGTTCGTGATTCACGGAAGCGCGGCACGCGTGGCCGCGACACAAGAACATCAACCTTATTACTTAACCGATAAGGCTTAAAACACACGATCAGTATGGTAATTAAACGCTAAAGTTCAGCGATAAGCACGCATTACCGTAGTGATTGAATGAGTAACGTGTAACGTTTGTTTAACCGAATAGTAATCGAATTACCATTTCTCGAGCATCAATGTCGACACGTGGACGTGAAACGTTTTAATTGTTTTGAAAACGATGGACACGAGGATGGTGCTTATATGTGCACAATGATATTATCAATTGTGAAATCAATTCTTGCTACGACTGAAAGTATTCTCTTCAAAGCCGACATTAGCTATTCCACTGTCGCTAGTTCTAACAAAGGGATAAATTTTAATAGACACATTAAATTAATATACTGGTTGAACGAGAAGTAGGTACTGGCTACTAAAACATGCATTGGATATTTTTGTCGGCAATAAATAAAAAAATCAATCACTCAATAGTCATTCTGCATTTTTTTTTACTATATACTTAATAATCCAGAGTAAGGTTATAAATAAATTATAAATAGAAAGGACCTCTGTCTGTCCGTCTGTCTATTGCGCTTGCCCGACTGAACGACCGTTATGTTTTAGCCGCATAATTTCTAACGCAAACGTCACCTAAATCTCAACAAGCATAGGTAGGTAGAAGTAGGTACTAATCGAAGACGAAATTAAAAACAGGTTGCCGTCACGCTTGCGATCGCATTTTATCCGTATCGTATGAAATTACATCATATTACCTACGTTTCCGACCTAGATCACTGAAAAAATCACAGTCATAGGTGTCCATATCTGCGGAGGTAACATAAACGCGAATGTAATATGTAAACAGTCTCTATATAACAGTATCATATTACCTAAATCAATCACAATTGCCAATAAACAATCAATACAAGTAGAGAAAACTCGCTTAGTTAGGACAGAAGTATTATTAATTAACTACTACGAATGTTATTATCGAACATATTTATGCTATATCAGGGACAATCCACCGCACAAGTGAGCCGTTCTCGATCTGCACGGTGCCAAAGAAAATCAACGGTTTTACTCAAACATAAAGCCTATAATGGTAAAAAGCAGACACGAAAAGGATGAATCTAGTTGTTTAGACACGTCTTGAACCTATCTAAGTAATAAACAAAACACGTTACCTGACGTAATATGAGATTGCGAAATAAACTGTTTGATTACAACAGTAAGCATCTAAATAATATATTGTGTTTATTAAACATCTGCAGATTGTGTTAAGACAACATATTTTGCATATTTACGCGCAAAAACCTGTATAACTAACTACATAATATTATTGTGACAGAGCAGATAGAATATATGTTACAGATAATTAAGAAATGGATTACTCAACTTCTTGTTGTAACGCTAATAAATAGATGCAGTTCAACCAATGTTAGTTAGTCTCCGTAGTTCGCTGTGTCCAATATCTAATAACAAGTATTATCTATCTCTACAACTGCGTCTACTAATCTGTCAAGGCGAGTAGTACGTTTCAAGCTAGAACCCAGCAATACAATCAATTCTCGTTAGCGTCAGGAATGCAAAGCTTTGACGACCGTCGGCCGGTCGTAGAAGTCTATAGACATACAGGTGGCATAAGTATTAGCCACGTTAAATTTAAAAAGAAAAATAAATAAGCGCAGCGTTCTATGCTCTTCCAGTCCGCTGATGGGAAAGAAGAAAGAAAGAAAAAAAGTTGTTTGAAATAATCTCTATATCTCCACATCTCTACATCTACAAACACCGCTATGTTACAAGATAGAGTCTTCAAGTAAAACACCAAAACAAATCTCCCTCGAAGCCCGCAACACCTTGGATACTCCTCGACTGACGAAAATTTCCATCGCGGCAGTGACCCGCTACGAGCAAGCGATCCATCTCATTTTAATAATAATAACAAAAGCATGACGAAGTAGCAGGAGTGGAGACGGACCTCCAAAAGAGCTTTATTTCGCCGTACTACTTGCGAGCATGTCGATAACGGTTTCGTTTGACCCGGTTAAGCCAGGATAACTGTGAGCACGCTCTCACAAGAGGACCAAATTTTTTTACCGCTATTTGTCTATAAGATGAAATCACTTGTAATACAACTATTTTCGGGCGCGAATGTCTATAGGTAACCTTAGTAGTGGTTAGTGCGAACTTTCGAGAACTTCGTTTTTGGTAGATATGGGTTAACGTTGATTTCATTCATCGGAAGTGGTTAACAGAAGACTTTATAGGCCCCCGACAAGGACAAACGCTGCTCGAGACGCCCTAAGAAACACTGATGAATATATTTTAAACTAGTGTTACAGTCGTGGGTTCCACAAATGAAATGCCGAGAAAACTTTGACACAACTCATGTATTTTTCTAACGGGCAGAGTAACGTCCTCTCTGATGGTCGTATCTCGAATGCCCTTTTTAGTCTATTACGCTATTTATATAGTTTTATCATCGACAGTCAATTATCAACTAATTACGTTTTAGAATTGCTAACTTAGTATAAAAGTAAACAAAAATGCTAATTAATAATTATATTAATCAATTATATATAATGTAAATATGTAATTATATTAATCAAGTATATGTCACATCCGTTTGTGGGACTATTGAGTAGTCGGTAACACCAGTTAAGTACCATCACGAGACCCGTCTGTTTGCTAAAGTTAAATTGAAGTTAAGTGTTTGTTTAAGGTATTGAAATAAAATCTAAAACGAACGCTCCTCCTGTTTCACCTTCTGCATTATCTGAAAGCACTATCAACAGAGAATTGAGTTAAAGTGATGAAAGTAAATACGGAAAATTAATAATTATAAAGACAACAAAAATGTTGTTCAAGTGTACGGGGAGAATGGAAATGGATTATGAATTCACTAAAATGCAGTTACAGTCGTGAAATTTTCTAATACGATATTGATTGACTGGAAACTTTTCTTTACAAGTTGGCACTGTGTACGAGCTGATATTTCATCCGCTGATACCACCACACCTGATCTACATTGCTCTTAAGGATAATAATAATTGGTCTCAAATTATACTTGCGGCAATTATTGTAGTGTTTTAAAACTGACTAACAGTCTCAGGGAACTGGAGAACGCTAAATTAGAATGTTTCCAAGATCAATTTCCGTGTAGCAGTAGCTTGGATACTCCATTTGCTTGGCTTGCTGCTGGCTGCTTACTCATTTCTGCTACATGTTGCTAAACAATGGACAACTCCCTGCCGACATCTGTTTCTCGTAATTCTTACAATAATTAATAATTACTCTCTAGGCGATCGTTTGAAATTATATGCAGCACCTATCGTAGCATAAAAGTAACTCGTGGTCAAACGCAGGCATATTTTGTAGTTTAAAAAGAACAGAATTAATGATTGATTAGGATTCTATTGTTCAGAGCAATTATCACATAAGATGTGTACAATTTTTTTTACAGCTGATTTTAACCATAATTTAGGTACCAATTATTAATGACGGTGCGGGGCCATGCTGAGGAAGAACTGCTACAGGGAGCGTACAACGTCTAGATAATCAAATAAATTTTCGGCGTCCAGATTACTATTTTAAGAAATGCTTATTATACTTTAACAATTATTAACTGATACAAAATCTGGATCGATCGACTATTACCAAAATCGCCTATGTGTCGTTTTCCTAAGTACCCGAAAAGAGAACCATTGACCAGACGAAAACGACCTGATTTTGACTTACAGCCATCTGTCTCGTGGTCGCTCAATCTCATTCTAGAATGTAACAGCATTTAAAAAAAACTACACTAAGCATCTGTTATCTAAATTTGTGTTGACAAACCTGCGATTACTGGATAGATGTCGTTAAAAGATAACTTTTTACGAATAAATAACCTGAAATAGATAACATAAATATGTTTGTTGCATTAGAATTATTTCAAAAATTTCATTTACTCTTATCATGTGTAGGTACTAAATATCGAAATTAAATTATTAATACATATTTCCTAAATCGTGCTCTTCAATAAAACGTTGTGTACGTTTAGCAATAGATGTCACTGTGCGAAGGGATTAAAATTAGTGACAGGTGTGTTTTTGTTTATTTTCTTTTTATAATACGATATTTTTAAGCTTTTGACCACGAGTCCAAAAGGCTACCGCCGGTGGTATGTTGGGAAAAGTTTACGAACAATTTTCCATCTACTAAACATACACACACACCTCACCATACACGTCCATTCCAAACAGAACGTCAAATAAAAGTATCTGTAAACAAACAAGGGCAAAAATGTGAGAGAGACAAAAGATGAAAGTGCGAGAACGAGGTGGAAAGTTGTTTTCCGGCATTTTCTAAAAGCTGCCTTTTTAATGCTGCATAGAATATATATTCCCAAATCCGATTTTCAATACATAAGGCTATTCGCACTTTAATAATCACCCTTCTATGATCTTTCTTCCGAGTAAACACTCGGCAACTTGATAGATAAAGTAGTCCCAATTTTTTATCGATAATACGTTTCTATTATAGTGACAATTTTTCTACCACCCGAATTCTTAATTCAAATAATTATCGATACAATATTGGAATAGAATGATTTTTCTTTGAAATGCCACTCTAAAACTGGCGTGCATGCATGAAGAGTGTTGAATGTATGTACATTCATCACCATTTTTATCTAGAACACGTCAGGTTTGCGAGGACAGATATATTTAGCACTCGTTGCTTTTTACTTACCCCGTTAGATACTTGGCGTGATGGTATAATAATAATTATACCAATAATAAGCTTATATTAAAATGTGTTCCGCTCAACACGTAATTAAAGTAGTTTTATAATAGGTAGTATCAAATTAAATGTAATAATTAATCTATCGATACCCAGTAGTCACAACACTTTTTACTACGGCTAACATGTAACGCCATAATTTTGTCCATTCGCTCCAAGATGACTAGACCCTTCACACGCGCCCACTGCAGGGCTCTTAGGGCTGGTTCGGAAAAGTGTGCGTGCGGATTGTCGAAGTCGTTGACTAAACTACGACGGTCGGATCGGTTGAAAAAGGCGATGAATAAATTCAAGCGCGCGTCAGTGATAAAAATAGGATCAGCGAGACCATCGGCTGTAAAGAGAACTACGGTTAGGCCGGGCGCCATAAAGTTTAAACGCCAACATGTCCCATCGAACAGCATCGAGTACAAACGCCGGTCCACTCTGAAGAAAGATCCGATGCCGTCGGGATCGCGCGATTTGTACGTAAATATAACAACGCGTAGTGTTGTGCCGCAATCTGCCAATCGTACCTGTACAATGGTTTTACGGTCATCTTTAAAACCGATACCTGGACTGAGACGGTCGGCTCGCCTGTCAGAAAAAAAAGCGTTGACCCCAGTG